>BMAO01015075.1:0-87983 GCA_019973975.1 Trichonephila clavata | reverse complement strand
AAAGCAAATATTTCTCTGAAATAAATAAATACTGCGCAAACACTGTTAAGGTCATTTTATTACATTCTAAAGATTTCAAAATGGTTTAACAGATATCAGCTAAAGGAAAGGAGCCCTATTTCGGTAGGATGGATATATACGTCCGGAGCACATAACGCACTGGTTGAGGAAGACGGATATATACGTTAAAGGAACTTAAAGAGAAAATCTAAGAATGAAATGTAAATTTGTTTATCTGAAAAATTATATCTGATAAAATATACGAATTTGGTGGTATGTCTCCTTTAATCTTAAACTAGAGAAAAATTTTCCTGGAAAACAAACAACGTGCTGCATTGCATCTTATTTAATTAAGTATGCAACTAATAAATCATATAAGCATATAAATAAATTATTTATCAGAACTAATACACACTTTTCATCAGTACTCACACAGAAATGTTTAACCTTGCCACCTGTACAGATGTACAGATTTTAGGGGCAGTTTTTTGTGCTCGAACTGTCCTTACACCAATTGGGAATTGTTTTGGCCCAATGACATTGCGCTTTGTCGTACTGAAAAATTACAATTTTGGGGTACATGAAATCCATGAAAGAATGCATGTAGTCCCAGCTGAAAAAAACAATTTCCGGGAATTACAGAATCGCTTATGCCATATAAGAAAATCCTACACCATTATAGTGTTTTTTCACACATTTGAAACTTAAAATTAGCTCGTATCAACTGATATCAACTTTTCCAGTCATCTATGGTCCAACGAATAAATTCATAAGACAAGTAGAAGCACTAGAGTGGATAGAGTGTCAGTGATCTGTAAAGGCATACGAATAATTTTTTTCTTCTTTCAAATCCTACCAACATCAGATTTCGAAGCAGTGTCTGCGAACATATCTGTCGTAGGAATTGATTTCTGCTTTTCAAGTAACATTGTCGGTTCTATGCAGATGTTTGTGATTTCGGTCATTAAACTGAGTAGGATGTTGCTTTGTCTCTGACGAGAAGGATATTGCCTGAAAATACGTATTTCAGAATATTCTCCATATTCTATGAGAGGAATAAAGAATGTTGAATTTCCTAATAATTTCCGAAATAGAATATCCATATGTTTAGTTTTAAAATTAATATTTCATGATGAAAATATTCTAATCTCCCTCAAGATCCCATAATCATGCCAGAAAAAATTTCGTATAGTTCACTGAAATATAAACGAAAGCATTATACACCAAGCTATTTTTCTGTCTCGGTATTTGCATATTAGTATCCCCATGACTCTTCACACTTCGTGCACAAATTAATACTATCTTTTCCTTTGGATTATTTCATAAATTCTATGAGTTAATTTGCATATTAAAATATGTTTTTCGTTTAAGTAAACAGTCTTTCTATTTTCTGGTTTGTGAAATCCATTTTGTTTAATGCAATGCCAGCATGAATTACTATTTCCAAATAAGAGCCATTGATGAAAAATATAAAGTATATAAGGATTCTTCTAATGCATAATCAATGATTTAGGATCTTTTTCCACTGAAATATCTTTCGATACAAAAACATTAATTAAACAAAACGTAGAGATAAAAATTGTATCTATCTGTATTAAAAACTGCTGTCAGATAATGGAATAATTTGAAATATTTCTAAGAATCTTAATGAATTCAATGTTTATTTTAGAATTTGTTTAAAATATCAAAGCCTTTCGTATAATTAAGCAAATTATATAAAAAGGGAAATAAAAACAAAAAATTTGGCTGAAAATAAGTAAATGGTTTTGAAAACGTAGTGAATATTGAGTTTTCAAATGTATTATTATTATTATTATTATTTTTTTTTTTTGCTTAATGCTTCAACAAAGTAAACAGAAAAAAATGACAAAAATAAAAAAGGGGCATGAAGGGAAGGATTTTTTTCTGTTTCTGCAATTAAAAAGTAGTGTTTTTTGTTTTTACAGAAACACATTTATATTCCTACAAAAATATCCCCCCCCCACCCAATTATTGAATTTAACACTTAGAATAAACTACATGAAAAAGAAGAGAAAAAAAAATGTTAACGTTTCTTCGCTTCAGCAATTTAGATTATTGAACAAAATTTTTTCTTGAACTGTAAATTCGCTTTCATCCACTTCAAAGTTTAAATGAAAAAAGGATGATATGATAAAGATTTAAAAAATGTTCATAGGTTAGGATCCTTAAAATTTCAAAATATTTTACTACTAGAAAAATTGCATGAATTTTGCAAAGCAGTGTCTTATTTCAGAAACTCAATATTTCTTATTCCACAAATAAAACTCGAAACAAAATTTAATATTTTTTTTTATTTCAAAGAATAAAAGATAATCTTAGTCGCAAAGAGATAAAAGTATACTCGCATTCCCGATTCGTAACTTTATAATCGAATCTGGAAGGAAGGAAAAACAGACTGCGTGTTCTGTTTCTCTCTGTCTCTCTCTGTATATATATATAAACACAGAGCAACATACAACTTAAGGAAAGATATCAGGAAAAAATAATATATTGAGTTAGCATTTCAAACTTGCTTTCGATCTTTCAAATTTAAGTTTCCAAACTTATATTGAGAAATTGAATAAAAATAGTGAGGTAATCGATTTTCCTTGAAATTTAGTTCCCTCAAAATGTTTTCATACTAGTACATACCTTGAAGGCATGTTGACGAGACGAAGGGACTCGGTTGAAGAATATATGCTATTTCCCTTGCCCTATATCGTCAGTGTCTCAGTAAACCACTTGGAAATATATACTAAAATACATAAAGTTGACTGAGTAAAGACAAGAATGTATAAAGCAATAAATGTGAAACATTTACTAAGAAAAAAATTTGCATCTTACTAATACTTTTAAAGTTATAAATTATAGTTAATTTATTTTTACATTCATATTGTACCTCATGATGTCTCATAATTTAGGCCTCTTTTCTTTTTGTTACTAATATGTAAATTTTAAACGAAGAGACGGCAAAATTATCTTTCCAAAATTTTGTTTTAAATAGTATAAAAAAAAAAAAACATCTCATTTTTGATTTTCCAAATATTTCATTTGACTTTGAAAGGAATTTATTTATTATATTATTGCGAGAAATACCATGGTTTATCCATACTTTTAAATTTAACATGTATTATTAAAAATATAAAGTCAATTCCTACTTAAGTAAACAAAGAAATTTTTTATTTCAGTTACTTTTTATTAAATAATTACAATTAATATATGAATGTGTATATATGTATGGCAGAACCACAATATTAAGTTGCAAAATAGAAACCGGTTTTACTTGCAATTTTCCATTTTCTTTTCTATGTATGGTGTTGGACTATTATTTTTGTTTGTGTTACTATTTATTCATTAAATAAATTTAATTGTTCCAATAAAATAGTACAGTAAAAATAAATCACATTTTCAGAAATTAGGCCACCCCGGATGGGATTCAAACCCACAACCTTTAAAGAAGAAGTCCAACGTGAAAGCCTAGAATTTCAATGCACTATCCATTGCGCTATAGGGACACAACGAGCGATTTTCCTTTCTTATCTATGGTGTTGAATTATTATTTTTGTTTGTTATTATTTATTAATTAATTAAAAATTAATGAATTAATATTTGAATATAAAAACTGTATTAACATCAAGTGTCATCCACTACACAAGTTTATATATATATATATATATATATATAGTGAGAGGGTGAACTTTTTTGTAGGAATTGAAAACGAGACATAAAAACTGAAAAATCTAAGTTTGTACGTCTTCATGAAATTAAAATATGTAATATATGCTCGTATCAATGGTGGCATTCATACCAATGGGGAGCACCATAATAGTTAAGGGGTATCGGAAGACCCTATACAGATAATGTTAAAAAGGCCTTTTTCGATATTCCTTTTCTAAAAATCTGTTGTAAATACAACCCCCAAAATTTGTTTACAAGTTAAACGTAGATTTAGTATTATACTGAAATGAGGTTTTTTTAAAAATTTTCATTAGTTTTTTAAAATTTTTTTTTATTTGATGTATTTCGAGAAAACAAAATTTTTCGACAAAAAAAATTTATAAAAAAAAATATACAAAATTTTGCTAAAAGCTCATTCCAGTAAATACTAGAACATACAAAGAATGTGTCATATAAATTTTGTGGACATAAAATATATACTTTTTGAGAAAAGGTACATCGAACCTTCAAAAATGACATTTTGAGAAAAACACATTTTTATAAAAAACTCACCTTATCAAAACATTCCAGCTCCATATTCCAAATTTTCAGCATTTTTTGAAAATTCACCCTCTTGTATTATTCTTTTAAGTCTTTTTATCTTTCTGACCTCTTTAGTTTTTTGTAAATTGGCATATCTTGCCCTTGTAATCCTCTCTTTATCGAGACGTTCCATGCAGCATGTCGCATAATATCCAGGCTCTATGTTTAGTTTTTTCAAAATATCCAACTTTGTTGCATTCCCTTTATTAAAGGATGCAATAGCATCATATGTACCAAAGGAAAGTGTTTCTAAGTGCACGAATGTCTTTTTGGGGACACGAGACCAAATAACATTATTAATGCTTTCATTTGGATTCTGCTTGTTCCCATGTAAGCATTTTTTCAGTAACCCTGGATCAGAAAGATCCCTAAAAATAGGTCTAATGGCTTCCACAACAGCAACTGGAAGTTTATGTTTGTGGAGGTAAACTTTTTTTTCCAATTGTGCCTTCTTATAACGGCCCCACGTATCAGAACCTGATGGACAAAATCCATGTTGTGGATTTTCATCGTTTGATATTTTGTGTAGAAATATTGCCCATATATAGCTTGTCGCATATCCTTCACACTTGACAAATTTCTTCGAATGGCAAGGCCATAATAGGTTTGCAATTGGTCAATAGATGCTTCCGTTAATCTATTTTTTCCACATAATGCCTTGCCATCTGACAATTTTTTACCTCTCATCTTTGCTTTGAAACGTCTTAGGCGAGATCCCATCCGTTTCATAACATGGCCTATACACTCAAGTTTTGTGATCGTACAATTATCATCGCATACTTTATTTTTCACAATGCTATCAAAAGCTTTGGAGTCTCCATCTCCTAAATATTTCGTGTAACGCACATCATAGCGTTGAACAGAGCGCTGAAATATCGATAGAGCTCCACCGACTTCCATTCGTCCACTATACCCGTCAAAATTCTTCTTGCAGACTGGTCCATGTTTCTTTTTGTCTTTGCAAACACAATGTTTCGATAATATTTGAGTGTCAATTACTTTTCCCGTGTCCACACTCGTAACTGTCACGACACCATTCATGGAGGAATATCCTCTCTTCTGCCATGTTCCATCAACTGCCACAGGAATGTCTCTAATATTCTGATTTTCTTGCGCTGCTTCTTCTACGGCATCTTTCATCGTTGCATCACACACATCCTTGGTTGCACCTAACAGCATTTTATTATATTTTGAGAACTTTGTCGGTGGGGGTGATAAGTTCATGATTCCGCAAAACATTCGTGCAGCTTCTGCACCTTTCCCTATGCATCTCATTGCATAAACAAACCTGGTGTTTATTTCGTAGGTGCTGGGTTTCCCAATTTCAGCTTTGCACTGCTTGGAGGAACAAAACTTGTAGCTATAACTGCAAAAATCACAGAGTATATCAAGTTCAACAGCTCCACCTGAACAATTTTCTTCACAGGAAAGGTTAAGTCCTGTTGCTCCACACTGTAAACATTTGACAGCCTCAGAAAATACACCAGCTAAAATATTTAAATCCACAATAGCATTTTTAAATCCACTATTAAACTCACTTTTGTATGAGTTATTTAAATTGCTAAGTTTTTTTTTCTGAAGCAGAAACATTACTATTAGAAGCAGAAGACTGCTGTGGTACAGAATCACTTGTCACTGTTGATTCGGAATTACTTCTTCTGCCTTGATTAAAATTACCTCGCCTTTTTTTAAAAACTTTGCTGCTAGATCTAGGCATTTTAAATATAACAAAATAATATTTAAAATCAAAATAATAGCGTTGTAAAGAGCTAAGCAGGTCTAATTACTATAAACACAACTTGAGCAAAACAAACAGCGTTTGAACGAACGATTTTTTTCAAAAATACAAATGTAAACAACGTATAATTAGTTGTATCTCTGAAGCCGTTCTTAGGGAGAAAAATAACTGAGGCTTGGCAGCTAGCATCACGAAAGAAATTTTAAAAATGACGTCAAACTTCTAGCTGGACAAAGAGGAAGTGCAATGTTTACCTTTTTTCTGTCCATTTAAATCAGTGACGTGCGTTTAGTTGATTCTTTAAAACCAAAGTTTTAGCACTTCTAATTGTGCTAGAGATTAAAATGAGGTATTTTTGGAAAGGTAATGAGATAAAGAATTAAAAAATGCAATAATATGAAATTGACAAAAAAATTTTTTAGCCTTCCAAATGCCCTTAAATAGTTACTTAATGACCATAATAGAAGTATGGTTACTTAATAACCATAATAGTTAGTATGACTTTACCATAATAGTCACTTACGAAAGAAAAATGGCTTCAATAAGCTAAAGCTGTGATGTTTATAAGAAAATTAAAGTAAGCATAAAATGAAAATTATTGTTCGAATTTTAAATAATTCTGCTATTTTCATAATGTGTAATGTATTTTCGATACCTACTTGAAGAAATTATGCTACATTATTACTTATTCAATCGAGAATAGCATTATTAATATAATCACCTCTACCTATTGTAACTTTAAAAAAAACCCTCCAGATTTTAGTATTCATTATTCTAAGGCTATTGTAATGTTTTCCTTATGTCGTTTAAGACCCTCAATGCAGAGAGACTAATGTGCCTTAAATCTGTTGAGACCCAAGACTTCACATTAGAGTGGTTGGAAGTTTAAAAAGAGAAGTCTCACACCTCACGTGTCATTTTCGTCATTTGACAGTGGTTCAAAATTACAAGCTCCTCCTCCTGGAGCTCTAATATAAATTTAAAATGTGTTGTTAATAAGCAATTAAATCAGTTCACAAGGCTATATTCATATCTGTCACACAATAAATGTAGTCATTAGTTTTTCATTGAATTCAAAGCTGACCATAGACTAAAACATCTTATATATAATAGTAAAATCCGAATTCAGTTTCAAGTTTGATAATTGGATAAATATACCTATATATTAAAATTCTTGAAAATATTTAAAAAAATTTTAATAATAAAAATTTTATACTTGTATTATATGAGTTTTTTTAAAAAACCAAATGCATTTTGATTACCAATATGCATTATTATTGGTGACAAATATGTAAATTTTAAAATAAAGTCTCCGTAAAAATCAAAGGATAACAAGAGTGAGACGACTAAACTAATTTACTGAATACGGACACTTATCATATGACTAGACGTCACATAAATTTATGAACTTAGGTGAAAGCACATTAATGCATTCATCATGTAACAATGACGTCATTTGAATTCAGCCCATTGCAATATTATTTTATGTTGGGGAAATAATATATCTGAAATATAGTTTAGTGGGATATAAAATATTAAAGCCAAAAGAGTAAAACTATTTTTAATAAAAGGCAAAAAATGTGGAAATTGCAAAACGGTATAGAATGTCAATCAGTTGATTCAGAATTAGCAAGAGAGTTTTGTTTTAGCAAACACACATGAATATTTAATTTTACAACATCAAAACATATCAATTTAAATATTTGTTGACAAATTATTATAATTAATATATTCTTTATAAAATAAAAACAGTTAGAACTATCAGCATACATCAGCACTACTTCATGCATAATTACATATACCTTGCAGGCTTTGGCTTAGAGCGACAAAATCCCGTTATCTAGTTAAAGTAAGAGCAATTAAATTTCTAGTGAATGGGCAGAGTTAGGTAAACGGAATTTGGAATGAAATTTATTGTATGGAGGGGCATTTTCTGCGAGTTCTGTGGTATATTTCTGTCCCACCTTAATCACCAGATAATCATTTATTTGGATACCTTTATTCTGTCTAGTCAACAGTTCAAGTTATTCTGGACAAAAGTTATCAATTTCTAGGGATAAATTATACCGACTTTTGGCTTTGTAGCATCGTTTATCTTCATTTAATACAACAAGAACTTTACGTGCACTTGGTTGTAATGAATTCAGCAGTTTAAAGCAGGATTTATCCTTCTCACGCTATAATTTTAGGTTCAATATAAGATGATACCTATAAAATATCTTTTAAAATCCTTTTTTTTTCTTATGACGAAGTTTATTTCATGATATTAGATAAAAATTTATGTAAACTCCAAAATGTTTAAGCGTATCTATACGAAACATAGTTTTTCAACAAAAATATATAGCCAGCATTTAAGAAAATTTGATATTCACGTATTTACATTCAATCAAACACAGAACAAATATGTAATCAATTTTTGTCACATTCAGAGTAGTATCATGTAAGATATTCGACTACGTTCCGAACTGTGATTTTGAAAAATCATACATCTTATTTGTAAATTTAAAAAATGATTTTTTTTTAAATTTACAGTCACCCTGAATTAAAGTATACATATAAAATAAAGTACATATAAAAATTGTTTAAGAATAATATTTCAATAAAATTTTATTTAAATGCTTTCTTTTGCGGCAAAAAAGAAGAAATAATGGCCTACATTCAAAACATTCTCCGTTTTATGAACAATGCTTCTATAATAGTAATATTTTGCTTACATATGAGGAGGACCCAAAAATAGTCGGAATTAATTGTTGTTGTTTATGCCACCTGATCGACAGTAACACCAGTTCAAGATCCACGAAATTCTTTGCGGCTAAGGGCTAGAATTTTACGCATGTCGTTAGCATAAGCCTTGAGCCCCATGAAGGTGACAGTATGATTTTGCTCGGTACAGCACGATAGATGGCAACACCATTCGGGCACACTAATTTAACGAGCACGTACTCCGTGTGTACTCGGAGGGCATTTTGTGGCATCGAGCATCGAACCCCGGCTTTCCGGTCTGGAGTCCGATGCTCTAACCACTAGGCCACCCACAGCCCTATCGGAATTTATTTTATTACTTATTTATTTAACATTTTTATTGAACTCTGCATTAGTTCCCTTCAAAGAATTATCTACGTGCATCGATGTACTTGTCTAAACGCTCAAAACAGTTCTGAAACTCTTGAGATGAGATACTGCTAAATGCAGTTAGGGCGTTTTCTTTGACTTCATCCACATCCCTGAATAGCTTTCCTTTCAGATTCCCCTTCATTCGTGGAAATAACAACAATCAAAAACGTCGAACTGAACCAAATCGGTGAGGTGGGATGTATGAGGCACAAGCACAATGTTGTTGCTTGTCAAAAACTGTCAAACCATCAAAGATCTGTAGGCTAGAGAGTTGTCATGAATTTTCTCCCTCACACGTTCGTTTCCTCAGAAATTTAATCAATTGTCCTTCAACGATCTTCATTAATTGCACATCTGGTTTTATTAAGGTTTTTGCCAATTCTTCCTATTGAAAGATTCCCTGGGCTTGGCACGTCTTCAGTTGATATTATGCAAGATTTGAACGGGAAAACCATTTGTAGTCCAGCGATTTTCTCGAAGCCTTGCCATTAAAGATTTATCGAGAACTCCCAACAGTTTTGGCAGCAATTTTCCTAACAGAAAGCAATGCTTCTCACACAATCTTCGTTCTGTGTGTTCAATCGTCTTTGTAATCGCCAAAAGGATTGAAACAGGAATGCACTCAACAGAGCACCCCAAGCAACCCACTTAACTGAGACTGAAGCCAGATCACTAACGGTAGCGAGAGCCTCTCAAATAACACCACCTAATAACACAACTCATAACAACAAAGCATGCGCATGTAGCAGTTAGATTCCAGTTATTTTTGGGTCCTCCTACTATTCTTCTGTACAAAGTCTGAATTTGAAGTTTTCAAAAACTCACATGTTTTCATTATTTTTTATTAATTGAAATAATAGCCAGTATTTTTTGTTAAATGTTTTGTATTATGATGTATTGAGATATGGATAAATTAACTTATAAATTATATATGTATTTTAATAATCCCAATTCAAGCTCTTAGCTATATGTAGGCAATGTAGTATATAACATGAAATCAATGCATTTAAGTACATATTTATTTGTAATAATATTCTTCAAACAATTTATATATATATTCTCATTCATCATTATCATCAAATCTTGCTAGACTGCCCCCCGTGGGTCAGTGTCTTTCTTTGAAGATTCATCCATAATGTTTGCTTTTTTCATGTTTACTTTTTTTCTCCAAGTTTTCTTGCTTGTAATCCCAAAATCTGATTCCACTGAGTCTGCCCATCTCAACCTTCGTATTTCACGCTTCGTATGATCCCTTTCCTGTGTATTGGACATATTCTCATTTAGGTGAACCTAAATATAAAAAAAATCATTTATATGCTTTTTCATAATCACGGTTCTGAACGTTGTTGGATACCTCAAAGAGGAGAGGAAAAAAATGGAAATTCTGCTGCCAGTAGTTTATCTTGAAGATGGAAAACAAGGAACATGAAACACAGTAGCGAAACAGAAAATAGATTAACAGCAAAAGAGAGTTTCTCTAAAAGTATTTTAAATACAAATGTTAAATAATGAATGAAAAGTTTAAGAATTAGTTAAATATCTGAAATCAAATATATTTCAAGTATCGTAGTTTTTAATAAAATGATCTAAAATGAAACAATTGCAAAAAAGCTGTATAAAATATTTAAATTTAATTTATAGAAGTTATTTATAAATGTGTTGTATTATGTAATTTATAATAGTACACATTGTAGCAATATAAGTTAAATATGTTAAAATTATGTGTCAAAGAACAAATAAAGATTAAAACATATTTTAGATTAATGTACATATTGCAACAGTATATAATACAGACAGAGTGTAGTTATATTTGCTGCAATTGCTTTACCTAAGCCGGTATAAAGGAAATGTAACGAAAACGTTAGAATAAAAGACCAACTTCATTTAATCCCAGGGAATTTTTTTATTTTATTCAAAAAAAGAAAGAAAAATTTGTTTATGTTTCACCGTAATTTATATTGGATTGAAAATAAAATGGATTAATTTATAGAAACAAATTAGGGAAAAATGTTTTAATGATAAATTCGTGTACCTTAGTAATATGTGTAAAATCCTACATTCTCTTTTAAAGTATTTGGAAATTGACCAAGTACGCAAATAGAGATATTTGAAAACATGTGTTACGTAGATCAGGGTTCGAGGATTTTATGCAAAATCAGACGTAAACAACAAGACGGTTCTTTAAGAGCGATGAGTATTTATTGCCGGAAATCAATCCTTGAAATACAGGATTCAACAGCAAAATTCGCAGAATAAATAACAGAAGGATTTCACACCTTCAACAGCACTCAGACACAATAAGCAGTGTCTAAAATTCACGTATGTAAATGACTATTCACAAGCACAGCCGAGCTTATCAAATTCAAGGCAAGTCTTCTAATCGCTAATCAAAACAGTGCTCACTACTCGCTGGTTAAAATCAGACTGACTGTGTTGCGGCGTTTCTCTCTCTATTTATAGCAGAGGCCGAAATTTCTGGAAAGATGCGCTCGCGCCACAGATCGTGAAATTAGTGGATTTTTCTACTAATTTCTAGAAGAATCCAGAGGGTCCCGAACTCGCCAACATGGTCGCCAATGTCGCCAAATTGGTCGCCAAAAATGATGCCAACTTGGCTCTATCGCCAATATTTCGCCAAGTTCCCATTGAATTGCCATTATAACGTAATGAATATTACAATCTTGCTTGTGAATATTACAATCTTAACATGAAATAAATATAGAGTAATATAAAGGCATCGCACATCCAAATCCAAATTATTTACATTATTTTATACAAAATTCGCAACACATGACATTTTTCAAATGAACTGTTTCAATTAAAAATGGTTTACTAATATATTAATTGAAAACTGTAATAAATATTATCATTTTTAATAATTTATGCGTTAAATTTATGAAAATCTAAAGAATAAAATTTTGAAAAATAATTACTCAGGTAATAAGAAATATATTTTTCGAATAAATGTTTCAATTTTCTTATTTCAATATATTGAAATTTTTAAATATTGCATTTGCGTTTAGCAAAGTTAAAACATAGCATGCTGCTAACATACGAGGCAACAGTTTGTTTAATAAAAATGTAATAATGGTTAACCAAATTTAGCTAATTTTCAGCTCATATTATTTGAGTTCATCAAAAACTACAATAAACAGAGCAAGTAACTAAACTTCTACTGATTGCCAATTTTGATTTATTTTTGCTGCATAAGTATTCGAAATATTTAACCAATAAAATTAGGAACAAATTTGGTCTGAGCGCATATGGTAGAATTAATATACATTTAAGAAACCGTTATGATAAAACAAAACATCTGTAAGGATAAATATAAGAAATGCTTATCAAAATTTATTTTCGACTGTTTATAAAGGAACAAACAGTATTCGTGAGGAAAATATAAGAGCATTCTTTTATTAGTAGTGAATATTTCACGCTAAATTAAATACAGCGCTGCTCGCATAACAATTCCTTTTAGCTAGGGAATTTTATATATTTCTATTCTCTTCTTAAATTGGATGTTTCGTCATGAATATAGATACTAACGATTTATTACAGTAACAAATCTATGGGGACATATTTATCACATACAAGAGTAATTACATATCATAATGTCATGTCGACGGTAAAACAAAAATGACGTCTATCCGTGACGTCTAACAACAAAAACGTCATTGTGAATGGCAATCAATTTCTAAATGTGCCAGCTGTGAAAGAAATAATCCTCACTCTATGTCTCGGCTTAATTTATTGTTCATTTAGGTAATGCTTGTATTCTACCTATAATAAAGAAACTTTCTCTAGCTGATGACATTGAGTACTGGAGCGTACAGAACAGAAGTAATAAATGTAAGGAAATTATACATAGTTATTTTCTATCACAAGGAAAGTGATGCTCGATATATGTAAATTTAAATTCAGAAAACATCTCCGTAGAAGGGAAAAATCTAAAAATTTAACGAAAAGATGAGAATATATTTATCGCTTTGTTTCTATCGTAAATCATAAAGCACTTTATGCAATGATTGAAAATGGGAAATTAAGAAGGATAACAGTATTATATAAATGAAAATTAAGCTATCATTAAGTCACAAATATCATGAAATATTTTAAAAAATTCAGATATCATGAACTAACAAACTTTATTCTAAAATTTTGAGATTAAACATTCTTGAATCAACATCGACGTACCATCTTTAATAAACCTTTGTGATTGATTAGAATGGATTGATAAAGTTTATTACATTTACCAAAACCATTCAATCTCTTAAAAAGGGTTTTCTCATTAATTAATTTAAATATGTGAACTATCTCTTCAATTGGAGGATGAATGGCTGTTTATTTTATCAGTTCTATCAATTCGCTGTCAACAAAACCATAAGGAAGTGAGCTTTTGGGTTAAAAAGACTGAAATCCCTGGACAAAGTCCAAGGATAGAAGTATGTGCTCCTTTGCCTGCAGGCTGTAATGTCTGGCATATTCGATGAAAAGATTCAAGAAAGAAAGTCCCTTTTGAATTTGTAAACAACTATTTAATAACACGCAACTTTCAAATTTTGACCATTTACAATTTAGAAATCTGTTTTAACAATCCCAAATCTCGCTCTCGAAATCATAAACTCTTGTCCTTCTCGGATCTAGTTCAGCTTTAAAAACTCGATTTTACTTCCACACGTTGCCATATTCTCTACAGAAATCTTACAAGGCCTTAACTGAGAATAATGGAACGACCTTCACTCCTTGGGTGATCCTTCTAAGAGATTACTACCCCGATGTACTTCACCCGATCCGCCCAGCTATACCCCTTTACGGTAATGACTACACTTTGAGGTGACCTGCAGGATTAAGGAAATCAAATGTGACCGTGGCTCCCGAATTGCTCTAATTACACTAACAAGTGGTCATCTTAAACGTCTTTCCTATGATAGCGGCAGAAAAATCCTCCCCCTCCCCGCTTCTAAAAAAGGCTGTGTCCATCCAGCTTCACCGGATCACATTCTGGGATGCATAGGACTTTCTAAGGGGAAACTTAACATTCAATCCCCTTATTATCATAGATTTTTTGGATATCAAAAAAACGTTTTGGAGCTGATTTGATATAAGATCTTTCGCGAATAGAAACAACAACAATATTAACCCACCTAGTTTTAAAATTCTCTTTGGTCAATTCTTTGACTTCAGCATTCAAAAATGATTGTATTTGAACGGAAAGGTTCATCTCAAACTTAATTAGGTAATTGTAAGTTTTTTTTTAAAGAATAATGGGGGAAGGAATTTTATATTACAACATATTTTTTCTGTTACAGCTGTAAAAGAAAGTTTCACAGAAAGAAGAGCACAAAAGCTGTTCTTGTTTTTTTTAATAAGTAAAAATATTCATGAATACTAGTAATGCAACTAACTAATGAAAAACTGATGATGATATACAAAACAACTAATGATGATACATAAACAAATAATTTGGCAACTGGGTGTCTAAAGAAAAAGAAAAATCCGTTAAAGAAATCATAACATAAAATATGGCTGTAGATTAATATTTTTACCTTTATTTTTACCTAGTACATTCCCCAGCAGCTGGTATCACTTTTTAGTGCGGCACCATATAGACGATATCAATTGCCTCAAGTAATTTTGACGCCCAGTTTTCTCCCCAGAGGAATGCACCTGAGCCCCCAAGCCAAACAGTCTCTCAAAGGGTTTTTTTACATGCAGCATAATGATACGACGTGAACGCTGTCGATTTTCTGCATCATGAAAATCCACCGACTTGGGCCGGGGTAGTACCCGCAACCTCGGGTGCTTAATTGAGTAATTAATAAACGAATTTGAAAGAAAAATGAAACACTTGTTATATATGTGAACAATGATTTATATTATGATATTTTTCAATTACATCTTTAATGCACAGCACAGCTTTAGATAGAAAACCATATATTATTTCACTTCACGTTTTGCATAGTAATAGTTTTGTTCTTCAACTAAATTTTTTTTGTTCCTAAAATAATTATGTCTTTCTGTTTCGCTAGAATGGCTATCAAAGGTAAGACGTCAAGAAAATGATCCTTTTAATCTTGAAAAAACCCCTGAAATATTAACATGATGAAGAATACAGTTAAAATAAAATTCGAACTTGGAAAAGTTGAAAAGCTCATCATGGATTGAAGGTATATTTTTCCAATTACATTCCGACGTTGATCCGGTAAAAGATCAGGCTTAGATACGCTGTTAAAGGGAAACCGTGAGCTTGATTTTTACTATCATTGAAAGGAAAATGGAGAATCATATCTTGAAGAGAAAAAAAGACTAATACTTATATTTTATAGCGATATGCTTCAAGAATTTCTTTTTTTTAAAGCTCTGTCCATATTTCACGTTTCTTTCTACACGTAAAATTCTGAAATCTGATTTATTTCCCAATTTTCTTTCCTAAACCTTAACTATTCAAGTTATATTCTTTTCAAAATGTTTCCAATTTTTTGTGCTGTATGCAAACTATATTTTAAAATGCTCGTAAATCATTCATGTCTTTCAAAAACTTATGTAACGAAATTGATTGAAAATTTTTCATTTGCACTGAAAGCAGTGAAACTATTTATTATAAGTAGTATAAAAGGTAGTATGATAAAAGTAATGAATACTAAAATTTAAAAAAAAATTGAGTTGTGTTTAATTTTTGCAATTAAAATTAGATCCAATTGATGAATACATTTCTTTTTATTATTCTTCATCGTAAAAAGAAAGTTATTTACAATAATTTCCAAATCATTAGGAAATTTTCAATGTTATTCAGATGAAGAAAACTTTATAAATTTTCTTAAATATCTAAATTTATATAAATTAGAAAATTTGCTGATTGCTTATTATCGTCGTCGTATTTTTAAGCCACACGAGGAGTATTGGCAACAGACCACGTAGGTTCGAATTCATATCAAGTGATGAAGACGGCATATGAATTGGAAATCTATTTATAATACATGTAGGAAATGTTACCTTAAATTCTTATCTTTTAAAAATAAAAACGTGATTCATATTTTAATATAAATACACGGACTACATAATTTTCAAATGCAAGGAAACTACGTCTGCACTATTAGTAGTTATTGATTTTGCACACACACACCTTTTCCCCCTAGCTGCACCAGATATATTATTATTGAAGGATCTCTTAACTCTGAACCATTAAGGAGATACAGAAATAATAAAGACAAATAAAACAATGAACCAAGAAATTATATTTCTTGGGAAGTGTTATTATTTACCCAAGTAATATTATGTTAGCTTTTGATGAAAATTGATTGAAAAAAAAATGGTACGCGTATTCCCCCGAACATAAAATCGGCTGTACACCCTTCAAAAAGCATTATGGTTTAATATTTTTGGCATCCAGATAATTTGAAAATTTTTCAATTGTACACGAATTTATTGAATACAATGTATTTATATTTCATCTATATTGCTATTTTGATGCATGATAATATACATAACCAATGGAGAACTTTTTGAATAAATTTCGCATATTTTGAGCATGCATTCTTTATGATGTAGTTACTAATAAACAAAAGGTTTTATAATGGATAGCTCGAAGTAGCCTCATTATAACTATCAGTATTTAAAAAAATAGAGAAATTGCATAGCAATAACTAATTTGCTTAAAATTTATGAAAAAAAGAAATAATTTATAATAAATTATGTATGTAAAATGCAATATCTGTATTGTTTAATGAAGCTATTCATTGCCAATTACTAAGCCGTGGTCTTCATTTCAGTGTTAAATTATTGATATTTTCACAAACAAGATGCATAAAAAAGTATAATGGCAGTAAATGAGCATGAACACTGCTACGTAGTCAACGATAGTTATAGTTTATTGCGCTAAAAACTGATAACCTATCCCAAAAATGACTGGAATTGTCAATAAGCCCGAAAAGAGAATACTCTTTGAAATTGATGGATTACTGAGTGATTAGGAGACACTCAATGAAATAAAAGAATGTGGAAATGAGTGGAAAGGAATGTGGCCACGGAAATGTCACGCGTTAGCGATAGCCTGTAAATAGAATAAAAAACAAATAAATGAATAAAATTCAGGTAAAGTCCAAAGAAATTACCAACAAATGTTTTCAATATTTGATCTAAACTATATCATCTACCTCCTAAAAGCAATATTTCCGCATATACATTCCTATAATAAATCTGTATGTTTTGTGTGTGTGATTCCCTTTACATGCAATTACGTTTTTACTGTCCATTTTTTAAACAACCAGTATATGTAACAATTTTATTTAATATCAACTTAAGTTCTCTCTCTATTTCTTTTAATATATTTCTTCTTTAAATCTTATCTATGAATAATATTTTTCAAAACGCCAATCATTTTATTTCTCACGTTAAATGATTAAACTATGTGTTATGATGTATTTTTTTCCTATTCCTAGAAAACAATCTCACAAGTTTATGCTGTGTATTTCCCTGACTGACTAGAACCAAACTTTTTTACAAAACCACCAACGCAATTTCTGAAAATAACTACTATTTCCCTTTGTTTCACGTTATTTTAACACACCTATTATTTTCAACACTGTTATTCCCTAATTGAGAGAATTCCGGAATTCTTGTGTCTCTTTTGATTGTATTTATAGAGAATGGAAGCAAAACGGTTACTCTCCTGTAACTCAAATTTCGTTAATAAAGTGGTTTTGCTACTCTCTTATTCTCTTGCTACGACTATTTCCAGAATATATTATATTACGTATAATACACATATGTACTCTGAATTTTAAAATGTATTAATACCTAGTAATACTATTGTTGTGAGAATTTCATTTAAAGCGTTTATTCTCTAGCCTTTATCCTTAACTTTCTTGTAACTTTGTTGAGGGATAATATTTCCCTCTTAAGAAATTTGAAGTTTTTCCTCTAACTGTTGACAGATATCAGGTTTATTGAAAAACGCTGGAACTTGCAATTATCACATTCCAGTAAAACCTGCAATATAAGACATCGCTTATCCTCTTCTATCAAGGTATCTACTATCAAAAGAATAATAATAAAGCAAACGGCCAGAAGAAATTTTTTTTATCCCTCATGCCTTTGATCTTAAAAAAAATACGATCAAAAACAAATTGTAGTAACATTTCAAGTGGAACATTAAAGCTTTTGAAACAGGATACCTATCAAGCAATTGTTTCTTTTAACTATAATGGTTTCATTTTCTTTGAAATATAAAACGTAATTGATAATTTGTTAAAATAAATATAAATCCCATTGCTTAGCAATTGCAAAAGTTAAAATCAAAGACACACAAAGTCGATTTTGTTCTCTATAATTGGTTCTTGTGATCATGTGAATGTTTCCATTCAACTTTACTTAAACGAGAAAACTGTAATTTACTTCAAAGAAATTGATTCAATTTTGCAATCTTCAAAGAATTGAAATTGTAACTTCAGTAATTGGCACTATAGAAGAACTGAAATACAGAAGTTTTAAAACCTAAAAAGAATTTCTCGACAGTAATAACATGATATATTATTAAATTTATTTATCTGTTTTCAGCAATTGCACTTTTAAGGAAATTTAGGTGAAAACAATTTTTTATACAGAGGTTATCCCATTACTTTCTGACTAAAACAATAATTTTTAAAAATTATTTTGCAGAAAAGATTTTCTACATATATCATTTTTATAAAAATGTTTTTCCCATAACATTATAGTTTTGATGCATTAAAATTTATTATTACTCATTTTCGTTTGTCATACAAATTATACATATATATTTGCAGTGAGTTTAAAACAGCCTACAAAATTGGTTATTTCGAAATATATGTATAGTTTTAGATTTCTTGAAAAGGAATAGATAAGTATTAGTGAAGGATATAGATATTTCCATTTTTCAGTGTAAAATGTGCTAAATAATAAACAAAAGTTGCTCATTTCCTTTAAAGAAACTAAGGACATGCGTATTCGTGTGATTACTGAAAATTAAAATTATTATAAAATTTCATTTTTTGCATTGATTTATTTAAATTTTTGTTTTCAGTTTATTGATAAAAAACAAGCACATGGATTCTTAATATCAATATTTGAGTTTTTTGGGCTATTTTTTTTCTTGTTAGTAACTAATTTATTATAAATTTAAAGTATGTATTTATTAAAATATTACAAAATTTATCATTATTCATAAATATATTTATTATTATATGACTGGAATATTTAAAAAAATTGCTCCTTATATTGAACATAAATTCTCTCATTTTTTTTTACTTTTCATAGTGAGTCCAAAACTACGGACGATTTAAATAGTTTCTTAAGTTTAATTCAAAATAATAAAAATATAATGACATCTGAATTGCTTTATCAGAATAAAAATTTCTTAGCAGATAATGAGAGGAAAATTTTCGATAGAAAACTATAAAAATTTAAAGCAGTTTTAATATACAATAGAGTTACATTACTTACAAAAATATTTTGAAGTAGCTAATAAAAAATATCCATCAAAAAACAATGATTGTATAACTTCAAATTCTTGAAACGTTTTGGAAAACATTTTCTGTTTTTAAAAGACTCACTGCAGGTACAGCAAGCTATTTACATTTAAAGTAGATGCAGACAAATTGGAAAATATACTTCCTAACCCAGGGGTGGCGAACCAGTGGCACTCGTGCCACTGACGGCCCGTGACACAATATTTGTGGCACACCAGTGATACAAATGGTTTGTATTTTATTTCAAAATTTCAAAGTTCACTATGAAATATTACGAACAAACGCTAGTGATCGGTCGCAGGGCAGCGGGGAGCACACTTGTTTGTTGCCTTGTCTTAGTTACGTCGTAAACAACAATTGCTTATGATGTAAAGTTTGTCTGCGAGTATCACAATAAATTTCATTGACACAACTATATTTTAAAGTTTATCAACTATATTTAAAGTTTATATTTATGATTTTTAATTGTTATTTAATATCGCTAGTTCAGAAAAAGAACAAAGAGGGCGAGATAGAAATTGTAACAGTGAAATTCAATTTTGGTGGACCGAGAAATATGGCATTATTAGTAAAGGCGACAAAGCGGTGTGTGTTTTATGTTCTGGAATAGTGGTATGCAGAACATCATCAGCAAAACGGTATTTTGAAACAAATTACAAACCTCCTTGTCCAAAAAAAGTGAACCACTGCAAAATAATTAATTTCTTAGAGACCAAATTCAGCACATATTCAACAAAAAGTAACTTCTTACAATCCTAATAGAAGTTATTTGTCATCCAATATGCAACAACAGAAGTAACACTAATGTTACTTTAATTTGTGAATTACATGTTTAACTAAAACATTTATAGCTATACAGTGCAAAAGGTATTTTTTCGTAGTAAATAGAGTTTTGTGTTGTTGGTATTTAGTTTTATTATTTTCCCAATAATCTCAAGACAAAATTATTTGACGACACATCTATACCTCAGTAAATACTTCTTTAGAAAAAATGGCACGTTGATCTATAAAGGTTTTCCTCCCCTGCCATAACGTGTTAAATGCTGCACAAATTATGAATCTAAGGAAGAAAACAGATAGCAAAGTAAGTATACGCTGCTTAAATCTGATGTTTGATCAGAGGGCCATGATTAAGATATTGTGGATTTTCCCCCTGATTGGTCATTCTATCCCGGGACGAAGTGAGTATCACATCAAATATGAAATATCGTTAAAATTTTTATACATATTCTAATTATTTGATTAGATGGAAAAGGGCTAAACACACAACTATTTTCATGTGAAAGTTCAGAGGTCAGTTAAAGAAATGGCATTTTGGAGCTGTTATTCTAAGCTATCAATAAAAACCAGCTCTTGGTTCGTGGATCATGTATAATTCGTAATTTAATTCATTAAAGTTCTCCATACCAAAAGGGTCTCGAGGTTTTTATGTTATCAGTCTCAAATAGCAAGACAGTTTTTCAGGAGCAATGGAAATTTATTGTAGAAAAACAATCCATAGAAATGCAGGAAACAGCAGTAAATATTACAAAGTAAATCCCAGAAGGTCTTCAAACCTTCTACAGCGCTCAGACACAACTATCAGCGTCTAAAATATAAGTATGTTTAAAGATTATTCACAAACACTCCATCGTCCTATTCAACAGCCGAAATAATTACTAATCACTGGCCGATTCTTCATGGTCACATGAATACTAACTATTCAACGGTCAAAACAATACTAACTCAGTTTCGGCGAGGACTCCCTATTTATAGTCTGAACAGGTTTTTCGAGAAAAATCCGCTTACGTTGACGCAAACCGGAGGTTGCAGGTGTAAGAGAGTTCGGAGAAGGATCAGACCCCTGATTTTAAATATAGTTACTTTTATTTTAGATCTGGCACTTTATGAACAATTTGCAACTTTTTTCTTAACCTTGGGAGCAATCTTTGATCCAAATTCTTAATCCGACTTATAATAATATTAAAAAAAACTTATCTTTGATTGATGTTCTTTGTACAATTTCTTCTCGAACAATGATAGCTTAGTACAGATCCACTATCATTTCCTTCCGCAACTCCGGGGAGATTCTAAAATGAATATTAGTTTCAACCTGCACAAAATACTATTCATAATTCACTTTCTACTATTCAAAGATTTCATGATTAGCTTTACATACCCCAATTTCAGGGTTTAAAAATAGCATTTATATGAGTTTAAGATCAAGTCATCTCTACAGTAAGCGGCTTTAAAACTAAAACCACAGTTACTTTCCCCCAAAAGGATTAGTTACAGTTCCGTGGAAAGAACCCGTCACAACGTCATAGATTTTGATAGCAGTAGATTTCTCTGAAGTAATTACCGGAGTCATCCTTATGATAGCCAACTCTCCAAATATCATCGCCAAGTCACAAAAGGGATCACCAAAATCATGCGAACCTGGTTCTATATCGCAAAGTTTCCATTGATTTATCATTATAATGTAAGGAACGCTGTTGCTTGTGAATATTACAATTTTAGCGTAAAATAAATGCAACAGAAAAAATATTAAAGCATCACACATCCAGATAAAAATTATTTACATTATTTTAAGCATTCATTACATAAAATTCATAACAGTATAATGAGATTATTGCTACTTTAAATTTAACAAGGCTCAAAACCTCTCACATGACTTAAAGTGATGATACAAAAAAAGCACAATTTTATGTAAAAAGTATCTTTACTGAAGATGAATTACATTTACGACACATGCTTATTACAGTTTTTCCGAGTGGTCAGTGAGTGACATTTATACGTGAGCCATATTTTACACTGAATTTGATGACAAGCTTAGTCTACCATTCTTAATTGTTGCCATTTTCAATTCCTTGAAAAATGTTTCATTTAAATATAAATATAGGTATAAACAAATATCATTAAAATAATCATTTTAACCTGAATGACCTTTTACCTCTTAAATTTTCTAGTTGAAAAATCTAGATGACCCAAAAGATTAACACATGCATATTCTTTAACAAAGTAAATTTATATTACAGTGTTTATTCATAATTATACAAAGCTTAAATTAAAAGATTAGGAATAAAAATTTTTAATTAAAATAATCGAAAAATGAAATCTAATGAAATAATGAAAATAACTATTCTTTATTCTACACTAGCGTCCATTATTTAAGGATAATGAAGTTCAGGCAAAGAAAGAGACAGAAGCAAAACAAATTTGACTTATTTGTAAAGTCTATTTATTAAACAAAAGGTAAAGAGCAAAAAAGATGCTATATGTTTGACATAATTAATAAAAATTGCGATTTTTACTCCCTGGAGCAAATTTAAAAAAAAAAACCTATTTACAAAAAACAGTATAACATGGTTAGTATGGTGGTTAATACGGAGTATGTCTCCCGATCGATGCATTACAGGCCTTACAACGCCTACGCATGCTGAGTATCAAATTATCAATCTGATCCTGAGGAATATTACAGCACTCATCAAGCAATGCCCTCCGAAATTCCGGTATACAGGTGGGAGGGGGTTGACGGGCTGCAATTTGTCGGCCAAGCATATCTCACACATGCTTTATTGGATTCAAGTCCGGTGAGTATGCTGGCCAATCCATAAGGGGGATATCCTCCGATTGAAGGCATTCGTCAACAATATTTGGCCGGTGAGGACGGGAGTTGTCATCCATAAACAGAAATTCAACACCCATGGCGCCCCGAAACAAATGCACATGTTGTTCCAGAATGACATCCCGATAGAAGTGGCCTGTCATCGTTACACTCTGAACATGTAGGTCAGTTCTGGAACCAAGAATAATTCCTCTCCAAACGAGCCATCCTGCACCACAGTAACGGTGTCGTTTAATGGTGTTCTCTTGGTGGTAACGGAATGACCATATGAAAGTCCGGTGAGAATCAAACTACTAACTAAACCTGGACTCGTCGGAAAACATCACACAAGACCACTGTTGCGGTGTCCACAATGCATGCTCTCTACTCCAGGTTAATCGCAGGCGACAGGGATTTGCGGTAAGGTGAACACATCTGACAGGCCTACGAATATATAGACCAATGTGCCCTAAGCGTCTGTACACGGTTTGCCTTGAAACTGTCATACCGGTAGCTGAAGAGAGCTGATGAGATAGGTCTGATGCTGTGCTCCGTCTGTTTCTTTTGGCAATATCTGCCAAATACTTGTCCTCATTCGGCATTGTAACTCGGGGGCGACCTGTGCTGTAACATCTACTCACATTACCATCCTCTTGGAATCGTTTCCAAAGCCTGGAGATGACACTCTGGGCGATTCCAAGTTCCTCGGATACTTCCAGCTGGGTACGTCCCCATTCCCGTCGTCCAATAATTTTACCACGTAAAAAATCATCCAAATGCTTCCTTTGTGCCATAACTATGCGGTTAATGCTCTGAAAGGCTTTTAAAGCGCTTGTGAACAATTTTACTTCTTTGTGCCACCATTCCTTATATACCCCTCTCTTACACTCTCTTCATTGTGACGTGCTATCCGCGCCATCTGGTTGTTTCCTGTAATTTGCATTTTCTTCTTCAAGATGTGTGTGATAATTCTACAGGTGAAATTTTTATTTTAGAGTTCAATTTCTGTGTGATTCGGAATTATCCTTAATTTATGGACATGAGTGTAAATGAATCAGAGTGAATAGAAGAGGACAAATATTCACAAATAAGCACAAACGTACAACAGAAATAAAACAGCCAAAATGGTTTTAGAACTATTGATACGATATCAGAATTTGATATAATCGACATAAAAAAGTTATATGTGTTCTCAAATATTTTAAAAATACTTGCAACTTTAATTCGTACATTTCTTCTTATCACGTAACTCATTGGTACAAAAAACGGTTACCGTTAAGAAAAGCTATATAAAGTCTTAGCTTACTGAAGAAATAAATACACTTAAACTATTTAAAAAAAAAAGATTTTAAAAAGGAAAAGTATATCTCAGATATTAACGTTTTGTTTTATTTAGTGTTATAACTCGGATAGATGTAATATTTTTGAAAATATAATTTATAATTTTGTGACCTGTAATTCAATTACTAGAAAAAATAAATTTCAATATAAATGTATAATCGCGGATCACTTATAAGTGGCATGTCGTTTAGTTCAAACTACGTTAATAAAATGTTATGAAATATGTTAATAAAAAAATGCCCTTATTCAAACAGTATGGAAATTTTGATAAATAATAGCATTTTTCTAAGCCAATCATACTATGATAATTAGCAAATATATATTTATATATCAGATTTTGAAGTCTAAGCTTTCTCTTCTTTTTGTCATATTAAGCTTCTAAGTAAAGCTCACGACTAAAAATTACTTCAGCATACTTTATGATTAATATTTATTTCTAACAAAAATGATTAATCGCTTATTTCTGAAATCAGCATAAGTCGAGTTTCAGTTCACATTTCTAAATCAATCAAAATGATATATTTGACACTTCATGAAATCTCGTCACTTCTAGTAAATATGTGATAAATGATAGAAAATAAGATTGAAATGGAGATCATAATTTTGCCAATGGATTGGCTATTTAAATGATCCAGCTCTTCTTATAAATAGATCTTTAATGGAAATTGAAGACAGATATCTTCGAAAATGATCCGTAAGCAATTTAAAAAAAATGCCAATTTTAGTATAATTGCTGTTCATATTTTCTAAAACAAATGTTTTTTTTATCCATGGGTACTTTAAAAACATATTTTTAATCATATTACATTCATTTATGTGTATTTTTTTCTTGCAGTATATTTTCATTACCAATTTTACAATGCAACACAAAGTTCATATTTATTTTCGTTTCTTTTTTATTTAATATGAATCTCAATTTTTGAGACTTAAAAGTTAGGTAATAGAATATAATACGCTATATTATATGCCATTAATGCTGTAACAAAATATGCCATTTACTAATTGTGAATGAGATATTTTAACAACTTTTAACACTTTCAGTTTAAGAAAATTTAATTTCGAAGAAATATGAACTTCTCAGAATGAGAAACAATTATTCCACTCGAAGGATATTTTTCTTAAATTATGTTTTCTTCACAGATGACACAAACTCATTTGCACTTTTAAATAAATTTACATATTATTTCACTTCGATATGAAACATTTAGTTGACTTCCGTGACAATTAACAAATGTTAGTATTTCAGTGATATCTCTTTTCTTTGAAATGTTTTCATTATTAATATGGGAAAAAACATCTAAAAACTCTATAAGCGGGTTTTTTTTAAAAAAAATAAATATATTTCTTTATTGAAGCATGTCAATTCTTGATTGATTTATTTTCATATTGTCAAACCTATCAAAATATGCAGCTTTTATTTCTCAATAATCTGTATAGTATGAATTATAAACAGTCGACTCTTGCTAATTCAATCCTTCGATAATACGAACCTCTCGCTAATTCAAAGTATATGCTCAGCCCCCAGAAAAACTCTTGGAATTTCGAACTAAAACAACACGTTTTGATACACGCAATATTTCGAAGTAAAATCTGCGGCTGGCCAGAATAGAACACACAATAATTTGAAGTTATCTTTTGAAAATCTCGACAGATTCGTACATTCACTATCATATTGAGTCCTATAGCAAACAGGTTGGAACTTTCATGTTTTGTGTTGCATTGTCTTTGCGTGTTACCCCTGTAACTTAGCCCCTTTGATGACTATCTGTCGGCCACATTTCTCTGTGTTTCGGGCTCTTTAAGCAAAAATACACTTGTATTGATTTGCATCTTCAAATGACAATAGACTGGACGTACTTGTTGTCAGCCGTACACATCTTTCTTTTAACATGTGGCCTTGCTACACATGTGTTTAGAAAGGATGATCCGTATTGTGAAGAAGAGATGCATTGGATTGTATATTTTGCGTCGGAGTGTAATGACCATTTATGACGCATCTGTATGACTTATGGCATATTGCACCAAAAAGGGCATGCATCGAACTGGATCCTGCGTTTAAGAACCAATGGTGTTAGGGACAGTGTCTGAGAAAACCGATTACAGATTTTTAAAGGTAACAGATTTCTTTGTGAAAAAAGATAAATTATGTACAGTATGTATTCTTTTAATAATTGTTTTTAATACATAAATGTATTCTTTTAATCAGGACTTTTAACTACTGTATAATATTTGCAATGTATAATTGGACAATTGTTGTATTTTTACATAGTTTCAAACTTAAATGTGTTAGAAAAAAATTTCTCTTCGTGTATATTGGGAGTTTTTTCCTACCCTCTTGATAATTCGAAGTTTTTCATTGGTCCTTCCAACTCCAAATTATCGAGAGTCAACTGTGTAAAATTCCCTAGTCCTTGTTGTTTTTGTATTAATAAAAATCTATAAATAATTTTGAAAGTTAAACTCATTATCTGTGATCTATTAATCAGTTATAGAACATGAAAACTCATTTCAAGTTGCAGCTTATAAGAAGTATAAATACCTTTCATATAAAAATCAATAATAAAAAGAAACAAAATTATATATTGCAGGATTTTATTACATACTTAACATTTGGCTTTGAATATCTCTCTAACTGAAAATGTAAGAGTTTCACTCGAATATCTTTTATTTTTATTTTTAAAGTTAGCCTTTGTTGACATGAGAAAAATATACTGAAGAATTTCTATTATCACTAAGGTTATAACTTTAGAGCCATTACAAATGGAATCCGCTTTTTTTTAAAAGGATGTATTTTCATTCTAGCAGTTAAAATGGTATTTTAAAGTTGAGAAAAAGATAGGATTAGCCATGATTTATATCTTCTTATCTTCTTTTGCATTTAATATATTATTGTTTCACTTAAACGCAGGCATGATTTATGAAGTTACGGGTTCTTTTGTGGAAACCGAATAACTGATCCTATTTTTGTTTTAATTTTCTCATCAAGTGTTATCTCATTTCCTCCTCTTTCATTTAGGAGAATGCAAATTTTGGAAATAACTCCTAACACAATGACAGTGAAAGTAATTGAAATGATAAATCGTGCATCACAACTCAGGAGAAAAAGTTGCGTTTTATCTACTGAGGAAGTTTGCAAACAAAAAACGCTAAAAATAGGAAGCTGAGAAACACACACAATTTTCTTTTCTAAAAGACAGATATAAATTAAATTTAAATGCTTATGATTCTAATTTTCAATATGATGGCACTTTATTGTTAATTATACCTATTAAACTGTTCTTAATTATATATTCTCAATTTCATTAATAGATAAATGTATAATATATTTCACTGATTTCAACGCTCTTTCGTCTAGTTTTAAAAGAATATACATTAACTAAAACTAATAATACTTTATCGTACATAAAAATTACTGAAATAACTCAGTTTCTTAAATTAAACCTTAGCCATTTTATAAAAAAGAAATATTAAAAAACATTAGTTTTTGATTGCTATTAAAACAAGATGGGTATCATTATCCTAATTTTAATGTCTATAATTTGCTTGTGTGAAGACTTCTGCTGTTTTTAGTAACAAATTTTGTAACGTTTTTATTGTTTGAGTATGATCAATTCTTCTTGCAGCGATCCTACGCTTATTTTCCTAAATCTCTTATTAGAAATCATGAGGAAAGGCCTACATTTTCTAATTTAAAATATATCGGCATTTTATATAATGATTTAGGTGAAGATACTGGGAGTTTGTGAATAGCCCTTTCGCTAAAGATTAACTCATAGCTTTACGCTTATTTCATTCAAGGTGATTAGATCTTACGATATTATCTAGTTACGAAAATATTTTAAATAGTATCGATAATATTTTAATTAATTATGATCTTATCTTTTCAACTAAATAATTTTGTAAAACCCCATTTGTGACTTTCTTTGTCTCAAGTTCAGAGACTTATTGGAATTTAGCTGAGAAAATTAACTTTATTTCGCAACGATAACCAAATAGAACTATTTGAGATCTCATAGCCTGCATTTGTGTCACGTCATGGGTTCGAGTTCTCTTGTCACTTAACACTCCGATGTAGCGGGCTGACGCACGTTTAACCAACTGAAATTTCAATCCATCTCACTTTAATCATTTAACTGTCAAGTTGTCGTGATGATGTGGGCACATTAATTGTCAATTTTTTTTATTGCAAAAATCAAAAAAGTGTCGAGTACAAAATAAAATATACTTAGTAGCTCGAAATTGATATTTTGACTTACTTATATAAACATTTTTAGATTTAAAAGCAACTGCACATTCGGTTTAAGTGGTTTCCCCGCAGCGTGTCAATGGTAAAGTTCGTTTCTGGTGAAGCATTATTGTCTAAAACTTGAAATAAATATAAAAATATACAAAAAAGAATATCTGTTAGTAGTTTAATATTCAGTTTTATGTGGTACAACTAGAAATACTTTTCCAAACACAGACCAATCTTGCAGTTATTACACCAGAATTGTGTTTCCTTTCTTATTTTTTCCATTTGCATCTTTTTCTGAGCAACAAAATTTGCAATGTCTTGTAGGCTGACGTTTCGCTGAAAAAGGAGGAATATGAGGAAAAAATGTCGTTCAGTAAGAGGGGCAGGTTTATCTGCTATCTAACTAGGATTTAGGTCTATCTATCCAGGGATCTTTTCTCCAGAAACTCTGTATTCTCATATTTATAGAAAGGCTCCTCTACAACTTGTATTCGAAATTATAAAAATGTAATATGTTTTAAAACAACATTTTTATAAACCAAAAAAATAAGTTCGAGAGTACCTTGTCTGGTAAATGAAAAGATATCTTTTTATATTAATTTTTCTTGTTTTTTCGTATTGTTGGATGGAGGTATATTTTCTGATCATGATCTACACTATCTATAGTAAATTACCCGCAACATTACTCTTATAAAACTCGGGTGACATATTTGGAGCATAGCGCCGGAGATAATCTTGGCATCATAGTTAAGAGACTAATGTTGTATCAAATTTTAGAGAGATATTCTAAATTACCATGTAAGTTCCTAACAACAGCCTTGATGGTTTTAAGTGAGACGTATTTATATGAATTATTCTTCGTTAGTCTTCTATTGTAACTTATAAATTCTAGAGCTATAATAAATACTTTCCTTAGCTGAAGTTTATAGATCATTACATTTAACCGTCATATAAAGTTTCAAAAGTATATGCATGAATTCATAAATATATGCATTTTTACACAATTTAAATGAAACTTGTAATTTTTACTAATTATGTTATGATTATTCATTTGAATACATTTGATTGTATTCTCAATAAAGCAAATAGATTATTTTTCATTAAATATAACGTAATTGATTTTATTAAGTTTATCTGGTAGTAAGTATAATTACAATTAATTCAATGGAATCAAAATAGTGGACCGTATACAATGAATATAACAAAATAAATGCATAGTACTCAAGCTCACTCAAATTATTTTTAACGAATAATTTAAGTCTTCAGAATTTAGCTCTAAAATGCTATTACAAATTCAATTACATCTCCTGCATTGACTTTAAGTTATTTAAATGAAGATTATATTTACTATTTAAAATATAAGACATGAAAACAGTTTAAGACTTAATTTTTCCATGATTCACCTATTTAATTTTAATTAACTGAAATACTTTTCACGGATACTACTTGATATTTTACTTACTAAGTATTTTTTTGCAAATGTACGTGGGTGGAAAGAAGCCGACGACTCCAATTATTTGAATAATAAAAGATTTATTGATGGACGAGGACGAACAATTAACTACACAAAGTCCAATCGACATATATACACAAATACAAAAATGATAATTTACAGTAGTTGAAAACGTCCTCTTTATAAGAAAGCTATACAGAACTCCAGAAATGACTCCCTGAATCAGTTCATAGGATCTCAAACGCATAAATTCTCTCTTAACGCAATCAACACACAAGCAAATTCTGATGACTTGACTTTTGTCTCAAAGGTCCCTTATATAGTCTCATGGAAATTTCCAGAAGGATCGCTCCCAGACACTTCTCAATGGCTACTCGACAATATCATTTTTCGCTCATTTTTTTGTATGAAGGCGATAAAGTAATTAATCTTGAAACCGTGGTAGCATCTTCCAAGGTTGTCTCAATCTTTTACTTCAATTTCAAGCTATAGAGTGAATGCCTTCTGTAAAACTCTTTTTCCTGCAAGCGTATTACTGCCTCTGAAAAAACAACGTACACGGTTGTTTCCACATAGATACACATATATATATATTTACAAGTATCTAAAAAGATAAGCATTATTTTTATGAAAACGTACAAGAGAAATAAACAAAATAATAATTACTTATTCATTTTAAGTCAAAGATAATTATTGAAAATATTATTTCATGTTCTAAGATCAGCACGTTTAATCTCTTAAATCAAACTGTGTGCTTCAAAGTTCTGTATTTTCGAGATTATTTTTAGAATTGTACTCCAATTTTGAATGGAATTCAATTTTTATTACCGTACATTAACTTCGATTTTAGTTTTGTCATTTTCCATCTGTGTACCTACTGAAAGCAATATGTGAAATAGGGTGGATGCATGAGAGAAAATGTATAATTTATTTACGCTCTTGGAAAAGTCATTTGACTTCTTTTCATTAAATGTTAGATTTTTTATTTCTCTTCAACCAAAAAGCAAACTTTGGAAAAATCACATCTCGTAAAAGAAAAGAGAAATGAAAGTGAATTAAAAAATGTTATGAAAGAAGCTAAAATCCCTTAATTGCATTCAAGATTCTCCCAGAAAAATAAATGCAATAATAAACAATCAATGTATTTTCTTCACAAATGAGCAAAGGAAAATTATAATGAAATGGGCTAACTTTCTAATTACGTTCTAGATTAACTGTTGAAAAAAACTTTTCTAATACACAAACTAGCATTTTTCTTCGAAAATGAGCAACTTTACCATCATTAACTAAAATATATATCTATTCTTTCTTTTTTAATGCTGTATCAATCCATTAATAGGTAATTTTTTTCCCGTTTTTAAAGTATTATCTCTAATTCTAAGCATTTTTGTTAGATATTTTTTTTTCTTTTCTCAGTTCAATTGTTTTTGGCATCTGAAAAATTATTTTTTAGTTTTAGATTTAATAAATGTTTTATTAAGGTGAAGTAGATTTAAAAAATATTATCACAGGGAATATTCTTAGCGGTGCGGAATATTCTTAGCGATGTGTCATGGGGCGGTTTAGACAAAAAATTTTAATTTAATAATTTTCATATTTTTTTTGGTTGTCTCCTATGTGTATGTATGATGTAAAACAGATATTGTGCTCAAAATGTCATAAAAAGCTAACCATTTAATTTTGAAAGGGGAAAAACTTGAAACTTATAAAGTGTTTTTAAAATGCTACTCCTCCAACAAAAATTAGCGTACATATATGAAATTTGATTTACAAGTACGTCAAACAATGAATAAAAAAAGTTGGTATGGGTTTTGTGATAATAGGATTGTGTGTGTGTGGTATTCGTACAATACTTCTTTTTATGAATGCTTATTGAAAATTCCTTAGAAATGTGTTAAGTCTAAATTCAATTATATGTTAAAAAATAAATATTGCTTTGATTGTAAAATGCATACCACCTTTTAGTCCATGTACTATTAGCAACAAGTGAAAAGAATTTCCAAGTATTTTGCTCCATAGAAAAAAGCATTAGCATTTTAAGTAAAAACTAACTATTTATTTTTTCTTTCCGAGATAAATCAGTTTAATGTCTTGATTTGCCATTGGTATGGGAATAAAAAAAAATGTAAAAGTAATCACAACTTTGCATTATTTAAACTTAAAGCTTTCAAATTTTGTGAGTTTATAGAAAAGCATATAAAAAATAATTTAGACTGCAAAAATTAGATTTTATTTTCGACGGATTTTTGTCAAATCAATCGTAATGTGTCCCCTTAAAATGCAAGTGACAAAATCACCTTTTTATATAAAAAAAGCATTCTGAGCTTCTGTAAATAACAAATATTACAGCTTGCAAAATTTTAAAAATTCCCTATGTGTTAGAGAATAAGCTGATTTCTTAAAAAAAATAAACATTATTATACTTAACCACAGATTGACATATTTAATGACTTTGTATTACCCAGTTAAATTGTTTATCAATTATAGGTAAATGAAATTCCATGGATTCTAACTATAATTGTGTATGCCACTAATTTAACCAAATTTTATCGCTTGCAAAAATTGACACTTGGAAAAAAAAATCAATCGCAAATCTAGTTTTCGTATTTTTGTTACAAAAACATTTTTTAAATACAATGATAAAAACTGCCAGTTGATTTTTTTTATTGTTAGATCTTAGTTTTTGTTTCAAAGTAATTTCACTGAGCATTTTATAATAAATACATAAAATAAATAATTTTGGAATATAAATTTCTGTTAAATACGAAATCTATTCAATCTTATTTATACACACAACTATTTTTCAAATAATTCTTTATTATCTTAAATTTCAATCAAATCTGCCTTTTTTTCCGTTTAAACACAAAAACTGAATAACTTACATAATATACAGGGTGTCCCAAAACTCACCACCTAGTGGGTATATGATGAAAGTGTATAAGGGTCATTAAAATTTCATATATCTCCAAAATATAAAATAAATCTATTTTTCTTGGTTTTGTGATGACTAGTATATTTTTAAAATTGTGAGAACATTGTCACCCTGCGTCACACTTTTTGGTACTGTGATCCAAAATTTCACAATTTTACAATTATTTTTTCACTAATCTCATCTTACCAAGCCGCTCTATTAATTACATTCTCAAGTTAGCCCAAAAACTGTTATCTTTACCTATTATTTTTACTATTTATCATTAAAACGCTCTTTGTAGTGATTGTTTTTCATAGAATATAAATATCATTAAATATATATGTATGTTATCAACGGAGGATTTTACGAGAAAATGTATAATAAATACAGACTTTCGACATTGGAATCTTATGCTTCTATTTCAATCTAAAGTTTCTTTACAAAGGAAAACAATTCAATACTTAACTTGTTTCTTTGAAATCAAAGCTAATTTCTTTATAATTTTTTTTAAAAATAAATACTTATTTTTATTTTTTATTACATTTCAAATCATTCAATATATAAAATATCTAAAGCTAGTAGTCTGGAAAAGAAACATTTATTTTCTTATATTTTCTTTTAATCTTAATATGACGGGAATGATTAAAACAAAATTTGTAAGGAAATGTGAATAATTTTTTTCATATCACTTATAAGAATTTAGAAATTAACGAACTTCGTCATAATTAATGTTTATTGTTAATAAATTTAAAGCAACGTATTACACTCAGTTATAAAACAAATTAATTATTGAAAATAATGCTAGGTAGTTCTTGAAACATTTATGCACTATTTAAAACAATTTCCCCCATAAAAGTTAAAAGATACATCTCTCATTATGCAAGAATGATTACTAGTGCAATATTTCGTATCGATATTCAATAATTCATCAAATCTGTTCTTTTATATATAGCAATACAATAAATACTTCATTTTGAAAATAACGTAAGATTATTTCTAAGTTTTTATTTAGGGCTTTGACAGACAAAGATGTTGCTTTTTTCTGCTAGTTATAACACTATCTTAATATATTTTTTATTTCTGTTTTTCCGTAAAAACTTTCATTTATCAGAAAAAAGAATGTAGTTTAATTGTTCTTAAAGCAAAATTTTTCGAAGTTAATAATTTGAAAAAAATATAGGCATTATGAAGCTTAAGGATAGTTTTAATAGAAGAATTTAATATTTTTGTAGTCGACTTGCAACATTCTTATTACTGTTGATGCGTCTACCATCTAAATTTTCCTACTATAGATTCACTTTATGAATAACATATAAAATATGGATTTGAGTTTATACTTTTTTATCGCCGGTTGTTTAAAATATTTTCATTCTATCAAATATATAATAACATTGAGCTTCTTATAGATTAGAATCAAGAACAAGTATATATAATTTTTAAAAAAAGGATGACAGTAATTTTATATCTCTTTTTAGAGCAAAGAAACTATTTCTCGCCATAATATAATCAAATAAATATAACATATTTCATAGGAAAAGATTTTCGGTTATTTTGTCATAGAAGGAAATAAGTCCCTTTAAAAATTCTCCAACTAATTAGAGAAGTCGGTATCTGAGTAAAGTCAGAACAATAAATTTCCCTGAAAAGTCTAGAAATTGCTTTAGCGGAATAAAGTAGATTACTTTTGAAAAAGAAATATAGTGGGTAATTAATAACCTCCTGCCATCTCTTCCCTTGAAAGAAACTTTCAAAAGTAGCACTCGAATTTTCCAATTCCTTCCCTTTACACGATTGAGTAATGTATTTCAATGGATTTAAGTTGTTAAAATGTTCTATTCAGAAGATATTTTTCTTCCTCTTGTTTTCCGCACGTAAACATGCAGACGATTGCAAAATCTTCAAGTTAATGAGGCAAACTTTAATTCGAATGGCTTCAAACCCTTTTTCTTAAGTCTTTTGACTCTAGAAGTAATTTCCATTGTGGAATTCTTTTAGAAATTTACTTCCGCCACTCTTAACATTAGTACATTATATTTTCCCTTTCTTAAACATAAGGCATCTCGATTTGAAATACTTTGTCAGAATTTTATGAAATGAGTACTTATTAGAATTAATTATTTTTGATTGATTAATTATTAATGACATACACGTTAGCAACCTGCGAATTATTGGAGACAGACTTCATAATTAAGAGCTATGGTCAAATGTGAATACCTAGTTTAAATCAACCTTGTACTTGACGGCATCTTAGATGCAGCAAGATTCGAACCCACATCTGGGTTAAAACGAAGCGCGGTATTTGATTTTAAATTTTTAACCTCGGGAATCAGCTTAGCAAGCAAAATTCTAAAACCGCTGTTATTGTACAGATAATATTAGTACAATTGAAAAGAACTATTAATTCTTAACAAAATATTAGGAAAAAGCATTAGTATTCTAAATCTATCTTCATTTTGATGGTGTGATAATAAGAAAAAAAGTTGCATGCACTTAAAATACTATTAAATTCGTCTGTACACATTTTTATGAAGTTTAAATATTTCCTCAAGGATATAATTTTTTAAATTTGTTCATATTTTACATGGTACCTCAAGAAACATTAAAACTAATTGGATGAAATTTTACACACGTTTTTTAATGGCATAATTTAGCAAATAAACTGAAAATGTGAAAGTGAATCATTTTTAGTGATTATAGATCGATTTATACTTTTAAAAGTATTGAACAATTCTCAAAGATTTGAAGTTTAGAGCTCTGACTGCCTATAACCTATGATTCAAAAAAATAATTAAAAGTTTCAGTCCGTTCATCAGAATTTTATTTAAAAATTGGGAATCACCAATATTTTTTAGAAATTATGAAATATTCTTTGAAAGAGAGAACATTTGAAAATTTCCAGAAAATTTAAAACGTTTGTAATTAGTTATAAATGTATAACTATTGTTTGTGTGATTATTATTATTATTATTTGCACAAATTAAAACTAGAATTGTTCAATAAATTAGAGGTTCTTCGAAAATTAACAAAGGACTCTAGACATAGCCGGATACCTTAAACGTTTCAAAGTATTTTTGAAATATCATAGAGGAATACTAAGTAATTATTAAATTAACACAGAGATGAAAAATTAATAAAAACTTCTTGCAAAATTTAGTGATATTAAATTAGTTGTACATATTTCAAGACATAAAATTATACTTCTAAAAGTTAACAAAGATGCATTTCTTAATCTGTAATCATCGTTTACGCAATTATAAGTGTTTTTTAAAAAAGAAAACAGATAAGCTTAAAGTACAGCATTATATTGATACAAAAATTTATCATAAGAGCATCATTTTTCAAAAATTGTGAGCAATTTCTAAAATTATCAATACAAGGCGCAATAAATATTAAACTGAAAGTATATAATATTCTAAAAATCTTAAAATTATATCTTCTGAATATTTATGAAAAATATATTTTTTCCCCTCAAATCCTTAATCACAATATCTCATCCATTATGTATATGAAAATTTACAATACAGTTGCCCTCCTACATATACATTATAATAAACAATCAAGAAAACCAGAGAATTTTAGTCTGGAATTCTATGAATAATTTCATATATATAATTGCAAAGTTGTAAGAAAATTTTAAAAAAAGATATTTTTAGAAACATATCGAGATTCCTTTATAAAATATATGATTCTTCTGATATTGGTGTTGAAATAGGAAAAATAAATCAATTTTCTAAATTGATCCGGGTTAATATATTTTTTCTCTTTAAAGTACAGTGCAATGAATTGAAATGGAATTAATATGATCAAGTTGTATTTCCTTTTATCAAAATTTCTCCTGTACCACACATTAAAAAATTCTCGCTCAACCTTTAAACATTCTTCAACTAAATCAACAGTATTTTGAGTTAAAATTCTTTGCACATTTTTCACCAGTATATTTTTTTCTGGAGAAGGGAGATCAGTATCCTTATAACGGTGAACTTTGCCAGAAATTTTACCAGATATTTTGAATCTGGTAAATAACACTTTTACGATCGTAAAACATCTTTAGTACTAAGTTTATGGAGAAAGGAGCTGTTATCATGAAATTTGGATCGGTTAAAAGATTAAAAACGTAGCATTATCTTGGAAAGTGTAATAATGTTTCAATTAGCCTTCGTGACCAAACCATAAAACCTCGAAATTATGATTTAAACAAAAGAAAGTCATGTATTTGACTCCCTAGAGATATTTATTTTTGTCTGTAGCATATATCTGAAAAGTTATATCATTGGAGGCGTATATATCCGTCTTGCTTAACCGGTGAGTTATGTGCCCTTACGGACATATCCGTCCTTCCGAATTACAATATTTTTCTTAACGCTGCTTCCATTAAAATTATTCCGAAGACTTTGGATTGCAATAAAATGATGACAGTATTTGCGAAAGATTTCACAGAAAACTTTGCTTATTTCTGCCTCCCCCCTCCCCAATACACCACATACGCGCACCTATATGTTGAAACGGTGGCACTGGGGAACGAATCGAGTAACTTTTTATGGGCAGTAAAGGGTTTAAGAGTGTTTGACACTAATATGTTTAGGCGGATATGCTTATTTACAGTTCGTATTGAAAAAGTAAAGATGTAGAATCACAGATATATTTCACATTTTTTTTCAAAAAACTAAGGAATTCAATACTTTTATTCTTTCGGCTAATTTTTAAATTTTTATCCATATTATACATAAGCTCAGTCTCTTTGCTTTAAACCAAATGTACACTTGGAAAGTGTTGTTGTTTCTTATTCCACATGACCTACAGAAACATCTAGATCAAGTCCATGAGCTCGTGCGTTTTTAAACAATGAAGAACTGTAGCAGGACTTGAGAGCAGCTGGGGCATATGGCAGCCAATACAAGCCAAGAGGTGGGCCAGAACGGATTAGGTCACATTGCAATTCGGGCAAGGAGGGTAAACTTTAAAACCCTCCTCATGGCGTTCAGCTCGAATGTGTCCACTGCAAAGCCTGGACATAGTAATTTCATCTCGCCTACTGCTTGTCCCAAGCAAAGAAGCACCAGGATGGTTTCCTTCGTACCATTCATGTACAGGGGCCTGCCTCCAATAGGAACTGATATCTTGTTTGACCCTGGTAGCCATTTCTGAAAAGGTAAATCATCCTCCATGTGTAGAATCTTTATGGCTGCCCTCACACGGGCAAAACCATCTGCCATCTCTTTCCCGTAGACATTCATGTGCGATGGTACCTACTTAAAAAGATCTTAACATTGGCACTCAAGCTATTTAAAAGCTGGACAGTACTCGTTGTCGTTATTTCATCATGCCTCCATCATTCTGATAGATGCTGAATAGAGTGTTGGCAATCACTTAATATCCAAATATTTGTATTGACACTCTCAGTAAAGAAAAAACTTTTCAAATCCCCTCGATAGCTAAGAATTCTACCCGAAATATTGAGCAGAAGTCTGGATATCCTTACAGATTCTAATACCATTTCTCTTTTTGATGAAAATTCCACTTCCCGAAACAGCGCCTATTCCCATTCTGCCATCAGTATAGATCTTTAATGCATCCCACGGGACTTTATGAATAGTCTACAAAGCAAGCTGCCTAAGATACTTTGGATGGAAAACGGGAAAGGCAAGAATCATAGATTACAGGCTTATAAGAATTTTTAAAAACTTTAAAATGTTATATATATATCTGTACAATATATTAGAGAAAAGTGATTTACTCACTCATTCACTGTCTTAGGATAATATGTCCGGAACTAGTAGAAAATAGACTTGAAATGAGGCAGTATAAATCCTTTAAAAATTATTTACATAAATCAACTCCCAGGTGGAGGATGCATGGGGGATATGGACAAAAATTTCTTTTTTTTTCGAACTATTAGACCCGTAGACAACATTTGAAAGGCATGCTTCTTATTTTGAGTATAGAAATCAATCTACTCTCAAGAGAAGTAGAGTTACAAGATCGTAAAAGGTAAATATACTTCCGTTTTACAAATTCAAATCTTCAAAAAAATCCTGTTTTTTTTTTCTAAATTAAGAGGTGTAGACTGTAAGAATCCTTCGGAAGATTAATGTTAGGACTTAGATATAAATAATTCAAAGAATAGTATATAGTTCTACAACATCATAAAATACTCAGCGAAGTAAGAAGACGAGCTGTAAAAATTTGTAAGTATATATACAGGGTGTCCTAAGATTATTGAGACAAACTTTAAAAGATAAAGGACATCCCAAGGATTCAGACTTGTATTGCGGGAAAGTAGAATTACAGATACAACAAATGCAGACACATAAGCCTGAGATAATCTGAAATATATATTGGTCAAAGCTTGGTGTTCTAGTCACTTGTGCTCCGCCTTCACTATGCCTATTTCCTCGTAATGATCCATACTCACACAAATTGTGGCATCTGGAGAACCGGGAATCTCTCTATGGGTGCATTTCTGGATTCAATCTTTCTGCAAAAGATGTTTGAGAATCTTTTTGTTTCCTCACTCGAAAGTGTTCTACTGTCGACTATATGCAGAAAAAAAAACACTGTGTCTTTTACATCATGCTGCAAAAGGTATGTTTTCACAGTTTCCAAATAATGCAAAGCATTAGGAAATGTAACTGTTTGATTAGAGTTTCATTATTTAGTTTTGCATCACAATCGCTATACATTGACTGCGAAAAATGAACATTTTCCATCACTTCAATTTCATAGACATGCAGCCCGTCATGAAATGTAATATAATCGTTACAATCTTAAAATATCCCTTGAGTTGTGAAGTGGGATGAGATGATAGGTTGCACTCGTGAATCATCAGCACCATTTATCATCGAAATTTCTACTGACAAAATTATTTTTTCTGTCCTGGACAAAAAGAACACTAACAAATACTGATACACAAATACAAACTAATAAAAAAAAATCTGCTGTTTAAATAATTCGTGAATTCGGGGCTTATTATGCGTTAAATAGTCTTGGCCTTAATTTTAATCGATGAAATCACGAAATTCATTAAATAATGATCGACTCTATTATGATTTCAAAATTAAAATAACAATCCTTGAGTACAATTTTTAAATTTCTAATTTTGAAAAAAATATAATTCGATTTAATATATAACTAGAACTTCAAGAAATGTAATAATTATTCATTAATATTAAACATTTATTCTTCTGAAAAGTATCAATGAAAAAAGTTATTTAAGAAGGTTCGGCTCGCCCATAGGAGCCCATGTTAAATTACGTAAGAGTTTATGTACTTTTTCTCAGAAACTACAAAAGCCCTCGTGTTGCTAATCAGTGCGACGTTAACATTCTCTCACTCACTCAGAAACTATTACTTATCATGGATAAAATATTACATGTTTTGTATACTATCAATAAAACTTTAACGAAGAGTTTTGTTTTTTCGATTAAAATTAAAATAATTATGTGAATTTTTCAAAAAATGACCAACTTTTCCCCCTAAAATTTAGTTTAAAAAAAAAATCCTTGTTTAAAAAAATTTGCTAGATATATAAACCTTAATTAATATAATAAATTCCTTAATTTAAATACCTTCCTTAAAAGGTGCAAACTTGTTAAAAGTATGCTCACTGAAAGTTTGATGATGTGGGTAGCCTAGTGGTTAGAGCATCGGACGCCAGACCGGAAGGCCTGGATTCGCTGCCCGATGCCATCAAATATCCGCCGAGTGCACACGGAGTACGTGCTTGTTAAATCAGTGGGTCCGAATGGTGTCGCCATCTATCGTGAGCAAAATCGTACTGTCACCTTCATGGGCTCACAAAGCTTTAGCTAACGACAGGCGTATCTACAGGCCCGTTGCCACGATGAATTTCGTGGGCCTCGATCTGACTACGTCAGACAGGTGGCATAGGTAACAACGAAATTTGAGGATTATATAATAAGTAGCCTTTGAGTTAAAAGTACATAAAGTAAAAAATGTTACATTTTGTGAAAAAGGCTTTAAAGTAAAAATTTGCAATTTTTGAGCATTTTCTTTTTTTGTACTTACCAGAGGCATATAAAGCATTTTCTTTTCCCTCTGCTCCTACAAAAATGTTCTAATTTTTTTCCCATTATTTTTAACAATTTAATCTTTTGGAGGGGGGATCTTAGGATGCTTTTGTTTCACTACACGAATTTTACGTTCATCTAATTTTTTGAATCATAGCACACAGTTATAATTTAGTTCGACATCACAATGTTTTAAGATCATTAATTTTGCTGCATGACTCATATTGAGCTGCGCAATAGTCATTTTTACCCCAATTTTAGCGTTTTTAGTTCCACAAATATAGATTTTGGAATCACTGACCATATGGTGTTATTAACTGACTCCATTTGAACAAAAGATGCGCACTCATACGCTTTTGGATATTCCCAATACACTCTAGTTTTCCCACTTGAACATCATAGGAATTTGCGCTCATCAGAAGCGTATGCAAGGGAAAACACGGGTGCTCTTAGCAGAGCTCAGTTGATGCGCCCCAAGGAGTAATTTCATTTAAAAAAATAGATAAAAATACTTTTAATTATCGTATTTTCTCATTTCATATATTATTTTAAGCAGAAATATTTGTACTCTTAAGAAATATACAAAATTGAAAATCGATACTTTTTTTGAAAATTCATGTGCCGAAACCCTTAAGATATTTTTACCTTCAAGTAGCATTCCTTTTTCTCTCTAGAACTTACGAAACAGAATTCTACATTGAGGATTATCAAACTCTTTCTTCAAGCGAAAGACCTTAACCCCATTCTTAGTCGACTTATTATGCAAAATCCCATATTTGACGCTGAGAGATATTTCATAAGTGTTTATTTGTGTGTGTGTGTGTGTGCTGATGTAAGCGAACCAAAGCAAATAAGGAAAACTTGAGTCGAGGAGTCGGAAGTTTTGTTATTCTCAAGAACTGGCTAAACAAATTCAGACCAAGCTTTTCCTTCGACCTCGAGTAATTAACGAGCTATTTTAATGATTCCTATGTTTCCCCAGAGACGTTTGTCAACCTCTGGTGGGTGATTACAAATCTCCTATTTGCTGTCATGCCATATAAATAACGCACTTCAAAGAAGATTTAATAAAGTTCCAGGGGAATATGTGATTCGACGTTCGAGGAAAGGGATGTTTCGTTGGAGTTTCAAATCTTTTCTCTGATGGTCGGAGTAATTACGCTTCGTAGTTAGAAGTTTGGATAATAGTTTACCTGTTTGCAGTTTGGATAGTTTGTGACATCGAAGGGCATATTTTGGTGATAATGAGAAGTGGAGAGACGCAGAGATGAAATTTTCTTTCATACCACATTTTAAAGAAGGAAAAGATATAATCATGGCGTTTCAGTAAACTTTTTCTTCTAAAATCTTAAAACTTGTTTGCAATTAACACCAATTCTATCGTTATATAAGCATTATAAACAATATATAATGAATTTCATTAATATAGTTCTTTAAAAATAATCCAATTTCTGTAATTTTCCCTAATATTTTGATATATTATTTCGTACTGGTTTGTTTTAAGAAAAATATATTGGTAACCTCCTAACTTTAAGTCAAGAAAAACTAGGTGATGCGGTGTCTTCAAGAATATTAAGCCTATTTTTTCTAATGTACTGGTTATAAGAAATACACTTTAGCGTACAATCATTGTAAAGCAATTTCAGAAGCACATATTTCTAATTTTTGTTTTTATAACAACCATTTAAGTGACTTTAGGTAAAAAAAACTTGTTCGCATATATTTAAAGATCAGTTTCTTTCATCTGTGGTAGAAACTAGATCGCGAAGTTATGTGTCAGATAAAAAGAACGAAACCAATAGATGTTAGGAAATTAAGTTCTGCATCTTAGAATGCATTTTGATACTTATAAAATACACTACGTAGCTCAAATAGGCGCTGATTTTGGCATTATTTTATTAATGATAGGTATAACCTATCGCAGATTTCCTTTAACATATCGCTTATCTGTTAAAGTTAGATGCGCAGGCTAATGAGAAGTGATTCATCGTAAGAGATAGCATTTTACTCTTGCGTCAGAGGTAATGATTGTATGCCTCATAAATACAAAAACTGATTGAAATCATATCCTATATACCCAATGACTTTACAGTTATTACCTCAAAGAATGAAGCTGATTCATCACTGAACACTAAGCATTTATTGTACATATTTATGGAATATTATCCATAATGCAATACGCATAAAAATCAATAAAATGGCATGTATCAGCCAAAATGTAAAACCCAAATTCCTGATGCATTTTTGTCCTATTTTTTTAAAAAAATAAGAGTTAACACTTCTTTTTTGTTTTTCTTAACAAAAACTATTTTATACAACTAGAGAGAACCCCAATTCAGCTTTCATAAAGCTTAGCAGTAAAATATCAGTACACTTTGTTCCTCCTTTTTTCATGTGTAATAAAAAAATAATTCGCATTACAACAAACAATACTCACACTACAAATTAACTCTCTTTGTAAATTGTTTCGATATTTTATGTCGCTTATCAGTTTATTTTTGTAGAGGAGCCCAGGGAAACTTTAATTAAGTTTATTAGAATATTTTAGAAACTTTAATTAAGTTGTTTTTGATATTACTGGAAATATAGAAATATTAGTTATATCCTGAACCCAAAGATATACACACATTGTTTTATTTTAAAGTTTGAGCTGAGTATTTTGATCAAAAGTTGACGCCACGATGAATATTCTTATCTTTTTACATATTAGGATAAAATTTTAACATAACATTTATTCTAAGTAATATTCTACTTTACATTACTTTGAATCCAGCCATTCTAGAATTCAATATATTTTTTAAATAAAGATTGTGCCCAAAGTAATAAAAATGCCTCTCTTTAAAACCGAGATCTACTAACATCAAAACAGTTTTTTGTACTCAAAATAACCGGAAAGATATTATTTTTAAGAGAATTTCTATTTTTTATTTTGTTTTAAATCTAGTCTTGAATGCACCCTTTTTAAAATTTCAGTGAAAAGCAACTTACTTTACTTTTCATTACGAATTTCTTTTTACTTGAATATATTCTACGATTTCCGTGGAAAACATTTCAAATATTTATTACATACACTGATCAATATTAATGCGTTTAAAACTCCACTATGTTTTTTCAATGCGGTATATTCAAATCATGAAGATTCTATTAAAATCAGTTTCTATGACTACTATATCTACAAACTAAAACAAAATGATTCCTTTACAAAGCTTACATTAAGAATGAATATGTTTGTATCATATTTATGAACATTATAAGCATGTTACATATTTCCAATACATTTCGAGAAATAACGAGACATTTATCTTCACCACATGCCCGTAAATGCAAGAGCATTTCAAAAGAGTTTTTTTGCCATTATAAATATTCAAAATTATTTGGAAAATAAAAACGTTCTTAATATGTTTCCATAAATAACTTTGTTTAACTGAGCAAATGAAAGAACGTGACTTAAAGATAATGTATTTTGAATGTTTGCAAAACGCAAAATACTCCGTTTCGTAGTGACAAGTCTCAGTAATGTGTTATGTATATAAAATACATTAAAATGGGTACGTATAAAATAAATATTTCTGAACCTATAAAAAAATGCTATTGACTTAAATTTCAATAAGCAATAAAAACTGCCATTAACCCCTAAGGCGTTCAATATTTTGCCTAAATTAAGTATTCTAAAAAAGACACACTTTTTATAGCATATTACTAGAATAATATTTAACATAATGCGAAAACGGAAGAATTTAATTTTAATTTTAAAATTTACAGTTTTCTTACTATTTTTTATTTTGTAATTGTAGAATAACAAAACCTTGTAATTGTAGAATACAAAAACCTCTAAAAGTCTGCATTTTATAAGTATATTCTGCATTCTATGAAGAAAGTTTCATTTTTCTTACAAGAATTTCTCTCACTCTTAAAACAATTTCATTATTCTACTTTTTTCAAACACTTGAGGATTTTGACTGTATGTGTATATATATATGACACAAAATTTGAAGCATGGTGTAGTACTAAGTCTTACATTGCAATAGGGAGCTAGAAAATATCGGCTTTTGTGTTTTTGAGAGTTGAGTAGACGTAAGGTACGTACTATGCAGATGAATTATGTTGATAAGCCCCATCACTTCGTTTATTAAGGTATCCGTCAACCCTAAAATTGAGAATTTTGCCAGAAACTTACAATTTTTTTTATAATTTTATTTTATAGGTCATTTTACTAGCTTTATAAAAATACCAAGTTTATTATTTTCCGTTCTCTAGAAGAAAAACTACAAGTGTCTTCGTAAAAGTAGATGCCATTACTGTAAGCAATATATACAGTGGTGGAAAAAAATCCTGAACACACTCCTTTTTTAGCGAAATTTTTGTGTTTGACTTCATTTTTCGTTGTGAAATTATCGCACTATCTTAAATATTATTGTTGATTTTAATGTATTTTTTATGCTGATTTCAAATCTACTACTAGTTTCTTAATGACAAAAATATTTTTTGTAGTAAAGCTGCCTGAACACAATAATGTGAAATATGTGCAGAATAAAACAATATAGAATAACATAATATGCAAAGAAAAATAACACGAAAATTGACAAATACGGTATATTTAATAAGCATTTTGAAAATTACATTGTTGTCACATGTTAGAAAATCAATATTTTATGGGCCAGCCGTTTGCTTTAATTACGGCTCTACATCTTTTGGCATGGAATGCACCAATTTCAAAAGAAGATCTTTCGTGACAATATGGTTGAAGGAAAATATTAAAGCTTCAATTAATTCACGTTTGTTTGAAGGTTTTTTCTTTGAAATTTCATAACCAATTTTAAACCATAAGTTCTCTATCGGATTAAGGTCGGGAGACTGTCCTGGCCAGTTCATTCTATTCGCAGTATGGTCTTTCAACCATTTCTGGACTACCTTTGCACGATGGCAAGGGGCGTTATCGTCCTGAAAAATCCATGACTGATTCCCAAAAAGATCTCTCGCAGTTGGTAGCAATTTATTTTGTAGTATTTCAATGTAATCCATGGCTTTCACTGTTCCTCTAACGATGTGAAGTCTTCCAACACCATGAGAAGACATGCAACCCATACCATCACTTTTGTCGGGTACTTTACTGTGGGCTTCAGACACTGAGGGCTGAATTCCTCATGAGTGCGTCGTCTTACATAGGCACTACTTTGGTTGCCAGAAATACAAAACTGACTCTCGTCACTAAATATTACCTTTCCCAGTCTTTAATAGTCCATAATGAATGTTCCCTTGTCCACGTCAATCGCCTCTTGCGTTGAAATTCAGTCAGTAATGGTTTTGGGCGCGCTTTACAGCCTCGTAACCCAATTTCCAGCAGTCTTCCTCTAACAGTTCTTGGGCACACACTCACATTTGATGTCAAAGTCCATTGTTTCAAAATTTGCGAGGAATTAAGCTTTCTGTTTGAAAGTGAAATTCTGTGCAATAACCTGTCTTCACGTAAAGATGTTTTTCTTGGTCGTCCTGATCGCCCCCTGTCCGCAATAAAATTTGTTTCAGAAAATCTTTTCAAAGTTCTCACAACAATAGAAAGGCCATATGGTACTTTAGCAGCAATTTGGCTCATAGAATAACCTTCTTCCTTCAAATGTATTATTTTTCACTTTTTATTCTCAGGCAGATATGAAAATTTAGCCATAATTCCAATATTTTCCACAAACGCACTTCAAATTGCTTTCAATACACTATTTTCCACAAGCACTCAACTGCATTCAATACAATAAACCACGTTTCACCTTTTCCTTTCAACCCTTTATCGTTGAAATAACGGAGCATTTCATTGGTGGAAAACACACTCACTCATTCTTACAGTGACCTTTTGCTTTCTTGTCAAGGTTTTTTCAACATATCAATGAAACTATTTACTTTAGATGAAATCTACAAACAGATTTGAAATCAGCATGAAAAAATACATTAAAATCAATAACAATATTTAAGATAGTGCGATAATTTCACAACGAAAAAGGAAGTCAAACACAAAAATTACGCTAAAAAATGAGTGTGTTCAGGACTTTTTGCCACCATGTATGTCATACTTTAAAACGCGTTTTACTCGAAATGTGTTTTTTTTTTGAAAATGCTCAAACGGGGTCAGAGGTTGCTCTAAAAGTTTTGAAAATAATTAGTGTTTTGTGGATGTTCTGTATAACAGTAGAATTGTTTTGACCTTCAGATTTATCCATCACTGTTTTATTACAAAATTTACAGCTCCATATGTGAATATAATCAATGTTTTTTTAAAGCAATTTCATATAATAACAAGGATAAAGTGCTCTAGTTTTTGTAAAAATTAAAATATCTCTTATCCTGAAGCTCACTTAAAAAATGAAGAACATAGCAACACGTCAGAGTTGAAAAATTGAAAATTCGTTCATAAACTTTTGGTACAGAATGGGCCGCATTTACTTCATTTTTTTCTTCCAATTTTACCCATTCCCCCCCCCCCTTTAGTAATAATAATTTATTTTTCTATTCTTAATTTGAGCAGATTTTTCTTAAAATGTACTAAACAAATCTAAAACCAACAAAAAAAATCCCCATATCTTTTCTTTCAAGAAAAAAATGTTGTCGCAAGTATAGTCGGATACCTTAAACATTTAAACTGGTGCCTGGAAAAAACCCAGACTTAAGTAATCAACTTATTTATGGAAAAAAGTTTACTTAGATACTAACACAGAAAAAGTACAATGACATCCAAAAATAAATAAATAAACAAAACATTCGACCAAGATGATAAAGGCACCAATGTTTTATGATGGTTACAAATTCAGATTTCCCTATGGCATAGTCATCCGCGAAACAACCTGCGAATCCAACAACATGAAAGCCTGTACCACGTTACAATGATGCATAGCGATCGTAAAGAAAACAATATCCATAAATAAGAATTGGGGCCTATTACATAGCTCAGACTATAGTGAGGATCACTTTGATCTGGTAACTTATTCAAGAAAACGGTTTACGATGATGTTGTGCATATAAATATTTTCACTCCGTTTTCCGCCTTCCGATACAAAGCATTTAATGTCTTCATATGAAAGGAAAGTAAGCTGTCTGAAGGAAAACGAGTTTGCAAATCATTCTTGAGTCAATATAGAGTCGTAATGCTAGATTTTATTCCGCTAAAGTGTAATGGACATTATCTACTTCTATTGCCTTCTGTATACTATAACTACTTCAATGAATAACTTTTTTTGTATTTTTTGAAGAAGAAACATTAATATATATATTATTGGATTTATGTAAGCTTATACAAAAATGATTTTCTTAAAAATATTATTTATAACTACGCTTTTAAGTGTCACATTATTTGTTGCTCCCACTGAATTAGGTTTACACTAAATATCTACACAAATTATTTGATGTGACAAGAAAATTTTGAAATATGATATTTCCATGTACAATTACTATTTTATCAAGGTATGCGACTATCCTAAAATTGTGAATTTTACCAAAAATTGACAAATTGTTTTCTGATTTTATTTTACTGGTTATCTTATTAGATTTATTAAAAAGTCAAGTTTATTATTTTCCGTTCACTAGAACAAAAACTTCAAGTTTTTTAGTAAAAGCAGATGCCCATTACTTTCAGCAGGATGTCATACTTTAAAACGCGCTTAATCGAAATGTGCATTTTTTAAAAAAAATATTCAAACGGGGACAGTGAATGCTAAAAATGGTTTGATAATAATGAACTGAAATTTTTTTTTAGAAATGTGTTGATCTTCAGATTTATCAATCACTATTTTATTACAAAATTTATAGTCCCTTATGTTAATATGACTGTTTTTTAAAGCAATTTCCTATAATAACTAAGTTAAAGTGTCTAGTTTTTGTAAAAATTAAAATATGTCTTATCCTGAAGGTTATTTCAAAAGGGAATAATATAGTAACACATCAGAATTGAAAAATTGAAAATTTGTTCTTAAACTTTTGGTACAGAATGGGTCCCGTTTATGATATTTTTTGTAAATTTTTACCACTTTTCCCCGTTTTATTAATAATAACTCATTCTTCTTTCCTTTAAGTGTACTAAACAAATCTAAAATCCATAAAAAAATTTCTCCATATCTCAATTTTTCTTAAAAATAGTTTGTCGCAAGTAGTCGGTATCTTAAGATTATCAAATCATAATTTCATATTGCAGTAAACAGTCATAATTGAGTGAGGACAGAGAATAAATTATTTCTGTTTTTTAATTCCACATTAATGTTATTTGTGATTTTTTAAATAGATTTATTTTTTCATACCTTATAAAATGCTTGTATGTACATATTTGTATGATTTCAGTTATTAGTTCTAAGATGATAATATGCATAGCATTACTGTGTATTTGTAATAAACCTTTTAAAAAAGTGAATACTTTTATAATGAAGTTAAACTAACAAAACTGTTTCGAACAAAAGAAAATAGTTTGAAAATTTTTGATATTTATTATCATGAATTGTACAGAAGTCTCTCAAAGATAATTAACCTCGTTTGTCCTTTTTCTGTAAAAATTTAATCATAGTTTACAATCAAATTTATTGTGAAATTTATATTTAAATTGTAATTCAAATTGTGCATTAGATAGTCAAAAGAATGAAAAAAGATAATGTCAAAACAAAAATATTTTTTTCAGTTATACGGATAGATGAAAAAATTCCCAGAATAGGTGAATTATAAATTATTAAGAAAAATATAACAATAATTTAATCTTATTGGCGTTCTAGGTACAGACCTTCTGCTTTCACACACGTGTTCCAGCGTTCTTATAACTGTTCAAGAAACTCCTGGAATCCATTTTTCGAGAGGTCCTTCAGTTGCTTTGTCGCTATTTGGATCATCTCATCTGAATCCACAAAACGATGTCCCTTCCATTTCCTTTTCAGCTATGATACTGGAATCGTTTCCGTATGCTTTCTTCGGCATCTCGAGTGTCTCAGGTCATTTCTTGAGCACAACACAGAATTTGATGTTTGCATGCTTTTCCTCGAAGGCGACGTAGAAAAATCCGACGGATGAAAAACTCGCTTTGTCGGAAATGATCTGCAGCTAACTTTAAAGTACAGGAAATAAATTCTAGATGACTGTGTGTTTTCTTTATTAATACTGTCAGCCCTGAGAAGAAGAATTTACTATGAATAGAGAAGTTCTGTAAACTTATTATGTTGTTTATGCACAGAGTATTTCTAATAAATAATGCATCGTTTATCACTATATAACACAAATCATAATTTAAAATGCAAAAATTCAAATACACCGTCAAAAAAAAAGAATTTTTGCTATGTTTTGGCTTTACATAAATATTAATATAAAAACAAAGATTTGTACTTAAAATAATTTAGTAAATAAGAAAAAGTTGATGTTGAAGTAGGAAATAAATAATAATTAGTTAAAAAATAATTCGCGAAGTCTAAAAGAAGAAACAAAATGATTGACATATCCTTGGATCGGAAAACTATTTTCTTACATCTATGATAATCAAAATCTATCCTTAATTCTTCTTTCTGTATAAATAGAAAACTTCAAGAAGAATTCATCTAGAAATTTTTGTAAAAATAAAAAAATTTCAAAGCTTTTCTTACAAAGGTTGTAACGGTATTTCGTAAGAGTATGTCTAAATTCCCAGACTAATATTTAATTATTTTTTTTAGGTAAATGCTATCATATCTTCTCAAATTCATATTTGTAAATATTTTTAAATAATTAAAATTACTAAATTATTGTAATATTGTTATTAAATTAAGTGGCTGAGTTTTAACCTATGTAATTGTATTTTTTATCGTCTTTTATTTAGAGAATTTGATACAAGTTGATTATTACTTAGGGAGGAAAAATTATTTCTATATACAGGGTGTCTCCGAATGCCGTGTAAAGACTTTGAGAGGAGGCAAGGAACATCCAGAAGAACTATAATTACATAGAAAAGAATGGACAGGAAAGCGATTGGTGGCGCTGTATGCGAGTTCCGAAGGCCGGTACATGTAGTTTCCTCGTTTCAGACATGGACAGCGTACAATGAACATGAATCGTTATACAAACTGCGAGTTGGTGCATATTCACTGGCGGCCAACGGAAATGTACGTACGGTTGTATGGGGAAAGATATATAACGACATGGTCAAACGAATCATGAAACATTCACTTAAGTTCATTAGAACATGGCGGAACATGGATCTTTCGGTACCGCGATTGAAGGTACTAAGGTACTGGACGGCCGCGAGCAGCCGGACCATCCATATTCGGAGAGGGTATGTTGCATGCTATGGACCGAAATCCCTGTACCTCTGTAGAGGCACTTGCCGCTGCAAACGAAAGATCTCGAACAACTTTCATTGTGTACTGGAGTGCGAAACCTTACTTCCGTTTCATGTACAGTTATTACAGCCAGATGATAATCCACGACGTGTCATGTTTGCTTAGTGGTTTGATAACCAAATTGCGGCAGCCATGCAATTTGCAAGTTTCGTGTTGTTCTGTGATTAAGCGACCTTTTCCCTTGAAGGGGTGTTCAATACGCAAAACGCACACTTGTGGGCCTTAAGCATGCCACACAGCGCCCGACCACTACAGCACAACAACGCTTCACTGTTAATGTGTGGGTAAGTACTGTAAGGGACAGTTAACTGGGCCCCTATACGTTACTACCTCTACCGGACTCTGACAAGTATCTCGTATTTCTGCAAGAGGTACTTCCGGAACTACTCATCGATGTCTCCTCCCCAACCTGTGTGGCGCCGCATGTGGTTTAAACTGGACGAGTCACCATTTTTTTGGAAGGTGCTTACGTCTCTTTTTGAATCAAAGATTTCCAAACAGGTGGATTAAACGAAGTGGCCCAATTGCTTGGCCTCCTAGATACCCTGATTTACCTCCTTTGAAATTTTTTCTCTGGGGTGCTATGAGAGCCTTGCGTACAACACGCCCATCAATTCTAAAATGGACCCGGTGGCACGAATATCCGTCGTTGATGTTACGATCCTTGAAACGTCCGGTACTTTCGAACGTGTCCGCTAATCCATGTCGCTTTGGTGTTGCATACATGCCAGCAATTTTGAACTCCTCCTGTGCTTCGTTTATGTAATACTTTTTATTTATTTTTTAATAAAGCGTTTTAAATGAATAAATTCTATGTTGTGGCCTTACTGTCTTTGTGTCTCTTTATCTTGTTAGGGTTACGTTTCCACCCATGTTTTCCTATGTAATTATGGCTTTTCAGAAGGTTCCCTCCCCCCCTACAAGTTTGTACACGACATTCAGGGACACCCTGTATGTTTTTTTAAAAGATATTTGCATCGGTAATAAAACAGGTATTAATATTCGCAGGACCATCACCTTCCCCAAAAGTTAGAAATTAGCATGAAATATTTCCACGTAAATGTAGTGAAAAAAGTATCAAAAGGATAGATTAATGTGTTCCGTGCGAATGCCTTGCTAAAATATTCCTCTTTTCGTGATCCATCAAATAAACATAATAGGATATTCAAGGAATGATAAAGTTCTCTGAAATAAAAACAGGTGTGATAGTGAACAACGTCCATTAGTAAAAGGCATGATATATATTCGGTTTTAGTGCTCAATATTTGGGCAAAAACATCATTTCTTTACTTCAAACTAATGGAACGATTTTCTTTATATAAATGACATAATTGGTATTCATGAAATGTGTTGTCACGGTCCAATACTTTTCTAGATAACATTTTATTTTAAACCTAGTCATTACCATGTACCCTTTTATCGATTTATTATGGCCAAAGGTTAAGCAGATGAACACAGTAAAGATATTAACGATACACTTATTTGACTAAAGTGGCCCATTTTGCATCAGGCAATGTATATTTTAAGCATGAGTGAACCCCATTTTCAGTTTATTGAAATAGCTCGACATTGGAAATATTCACAAAGCAACTGAGTCAAACGTACTTAAGGTTTTAATCAATTCATAGCATCACATAAATAATTGTGATTTCAGGTAAGTGATTATTTAATTTAAATTGATGTAGTAATATTAAAAATTCGAAGACGGGCTGTTGATGTCGAATTCTTTTGAAGCCAATGTTAGATGACTAGAAGAAGATCTAAAACTATAATCTGCACGATTTCCTTCTTTTTATGAAAGGATATTTAAAGCTCAGAGTCCTCCTTGAATTAAAGAAAGTAGTATTAAGTCCTAAAGCTCTCAGAGTCCTCCTTCCAATAATTGGCTGAAAACTTGCGGTTTTCAGCCAATTATTGAAATGAATTGTTCGTTTTCCAGCAACTAAGTCAGCACAAGTTCATGGGGCTGCATTCATAAGCAAAGACGTTACTACAAAAACTCGAAGTAATGTTTTAGAACACACACACACAAAAGGAAACTTAATAGAAATTTAGTACCTAAATGAGTTTTTTTACGAGAGCTGCACCACAATAATTGCCTTGCAGGTTTTATAATGATTATAAAGAATATTTAAACTCATGAGCATTGAACATGGCCATAGGAAATCACATATATTAAATTCCTTGAAATCCAAAAGAATTTAATATATGTGATCCAAAGGAAGTCCCCATGGTATGGCATCACCTGCCGGTGCCATGGAACGTAACTGAGTATTCTTCACTGGGATGCAAGCTGTAATCCCCACAGAGAAAAAGACAGATAGAAACGACGAGAGAAAAAAATACGAACTTTAACCACTTGGCAACGACGTGCGTTTCATTGTTTTCGTTCAGTATTTTTTATTTTGAAAATAAATAGTTTGTTTTTCCTTTACTAACTAACTAGACTAAACAAAACATGTATAATATTTACAATAGAAATACATGACAACCAGACGAAGTATTATAATGGCAGTTTAGATTTATTTTTACAATTATATATATAAAAATATAAAAGTCATTTTTAACAATACAGTATTTTACAAAACATAAAAATAAATTTGGTAAACTATTGCTAGGAGACCCACCTTGAAGTTTTAAAACACAATGTAAACCTACAGTTCATTTATACAGATTTTCATTAAGATTAACATAAATTTCTTTTCGTACTAATTCAATAAAAATTTTAAGTTTGTGGAAATTTATAGCATTATTTAGATCATAATTATTGTAATTGTCTGAAAGTATTTTTACTAAAACATTAAATTCCTCTAGAGTAAAATAAATTCTCAAAATCATAACTGTGAATGGAGTAAATAGCTTTATTTTTTAAAGAATTATAAGTTCTTTAATATTTTAATAACAGTTTTAACGCGTAGATTGTTGATAAAATTTTGTAAAATATTTATAAAATCTTACCAGAAATAGTGATATAAGATTTAAATCCATTCGCAATGTAAGAAATTAATTAGATTTTTACAGAATATTTGCGTAATAAAATATGAATATATACATTCTTACTGAAAAACTTGTTGAATAAGTGTATGCTAAAGAATCAAGTATAGTATTAATATGTGTGAGACACTAAATTATACTACGAAACTCTTTGATAAATTGTGGTAAGAATTATTTGATTTAATTCTGCTAGCAAATTACATTTGCGAAAATATATTAGCTTAACTGTATTATTTACCAAGAATAGTTTTGTCTTAACTTGCAGTAATTAGTTATCCTTGAGAACTGGCAAATATGTAAACTTTTCATTCCATATAATTGTTTCGTATTTTGTCAATAGTTAAGACATCTTTTACATTATATACATCCCGATAATTTATGAATTATCCAAAGACTGTGTATAATTAATATGATTCTTATCGATTTAATATACAGAAAATGATAAGTAGAAATTCCCGAAATCTATTTAAGCAAAGTGAATACATATATGAATATTATTTGTTTTTGTTGCACACGAGAGAGTGATTATTTAGATTAATTTTAGCTACATCCCTTTCCGTTCAAACTATACCCATTTATGTGATTATTTGATATTTGTTTCATGTAATTGTTTATTTATTTTATATTTTATATATCCAAATAATTCAACAATGAATAACTTCGAAACAAATAATGAAGTAACTTGATAAACTTAACACTTTATTTAATTGTTAATAATTTCTTGTTTTCATTGAATCTGTTTTTCGTTATCAAATTCTTTAAGTATGATTTGAACACTTGTAGTTTTTTTCAGTAGTTTTTAAAGAATTATTGCATTTTAAATTAATTATATTCCTTCTACTGACTCTTTTCTGGGAAAAATGTGCGCATACTACTTTCGTATCTTCGTATGGTTTCTTGTTCATTTGCTTAAAATTCTTCACAAATATGGAACAAAACTTTCAATAACCTTTATAATTTTAAGCTCCCCGTATTCTAAATATGAATAAACTTTGAAAATTGAGTTTCAGTATATAATTTGACAAAATTGTAATTAGTGCTTAGCAAAAATGTTCTTGACTACTTAACTGATACGAAAATTTATTCTATTATGTGAGCACATATTTAATTTATATTCCGATATAAATAAATATATTTTTTATTTCTAATGAGCTGCGGATTGGTGTTTTACCAGTATAGACCTAGTACATTCCCCTTAGTTAGTACCTCTCTTTAGTGCTGCATCATTTCGGCGGATACCAATAGCCGCAGGTAATTTTGAGAAGCCCAGTTTCCTCCCTAGAGGGAGGCACCTGAGCTCTGACAATGCAAACATGTACTAGGATTTAATTTTGCCGAGAGCACCCAAGCCAAACAGATACTCTAAGGATAATTTACATGCTGCACAATCATACGACATGACCGCTGTCGATTTTCTGCATCATGAAAATCCACAAACTTGGACTGGAGTCAAACCCTCAACCTTGGGTGCAGAAGGCCAGTCACAAACCAACCACCGTCACTAATATAAATATATATTCACTCGGATGTCATGTTGCTACATTATCTGGATAACCCCATTACATAGAATGCAATATCGATATGTCGCAGCAGCAGTTTTAATATACAGTTTAGACTTGAATTTGAATGAATACATAAATTAACCATTAATGTGTCTTCCAGTTGTATTTGTCTAATATAACAAAATATACTCCCTGAAAAGTAGAGATATCTGTCTCACATAGTGTAGTACCATATTTAACTTTGATGATAATGGTGATTCGTTTCTGCAAAATTTTGACAAGACAGCAGAAATATTGAAAAACCATACGAACCTCCACTTATTAATATGCCTCAGCTCAGAAGATCGGAAGAGGCAAAGTTAGAAGGTTAGGCATCTCTCCCGTTGGCATCCCAGATTTTAAGGATATAAAGTGATCATGTGACATAAATATCCAAGAACAGAATGTTATATTTGTAAAATGTTCCACAAACCATTTTAATACAATTAAGAAGGGTTTGCTCGTTGCATTGTCGCGTTAAAAGTGGAAACATCTTGATGAATGCTGAAAATCCATAAATGCAAGAACAATGCTCCCAGAAAAATTTTAGTCTTATTGATTCGTGAAAGATGGTGTTATCGCAATAATAATTCTATTTCATACTGCGCAAGTGGAACAATCCCAGAACAAGAGTGCATATCCACCTGCTTGGAAAACATTCTACTAAGAGTTTCATTGTAAGCGTACCGTGCTATCCACATGCACCAACATGAATAGGGGCTCATCAGTGAAGAATAAATTTTTCTTCACGTGTTTCTTCTAGTGATGACGTTGTCGTGGTAAACTTTCTGCCTTGTGATAAGCAGCTATCAGAGATAACTCCATTGTACATTGAATTTCTTACCCCATAGTGTGTGGATCATTCTTTAAGATGACATTGCAAACACTTTTTTATGCAATATCATTACTTTACATAAGGATCCCTTACACTTGGTTGCAGCCGAAACTTAAACGTAAATTGCATAAAGCGGAAACCGATAAGATTTGAATGCAAATACTGGATACTGGCATCTTACAATAGTTTCTACTATCATGTTATGTACCTTACCAAAGTGTGAAGTATCGCAAAAAGGAACTTAGAGAACTTAAGAACTTAAGCTGAGCAAAATAGAACTACAAAAGATAGAACATTTAACAGAACAGCCTTGCAAACCACAAAAGGGGAATAAAATGAAATGCCAAAGAAACAAAAATAGAGACAAACTAAGTTAGAAAAAATCATGGTTAAAAGAGAGAGTCATTACATTAGCTTAGAACTTGCTGTCAAGAACTACAGACCTTTAGATACATAGAAATTTATTTAGATATTTTTTTACTTCTCCTGAACTAATATACTTTCTTCTTAAAAGAAAAAATAAAACTCGCCGGATGCAAGCACTTTTATAGAGAATAGAGAGTCTACATGCCCACTTATGTCCTTTAAAATGATGCGGAAAATTGAACGGGGTTCTTCAGATAAAAATTTCGATACAAAGAATTAAGTTACAGCAGTTCGATTGAATGATAAACGAGTTGTTTCAGTAACGATCAATTTAAAAGAAACAACTAAAGCAGAAAATAGGCAAAGGGAGGCAGAAGACAGGTAAAAAGATATCTATGTGCATTACATCCTAACATAAATATAAAATCTTAGTTGATTTATATAATAATCATGTATCAGCTTATTTTACTTCAAGAGGGGAAAATATACTTATTTTCATTTCATAAAGCGTCTGAAATAGCATTTCTTGTTTTATGGACTCAGCAGTTCAATGATATAGTTTAAGTTTGCTTATTTTTCGAAAATGCACATAATGGGTGACTACTTTGCATTTTCTATTCCAAGAAAATCTCCTTGGAGAAAACAGTATATTCAATTGAATAATGAAGCTTTTTTAATGCTTACAAAAGACATGGTATTGTACAAATATTCAGAAAATTAACTATGAAGATACCAACTAAAATTCTATGCAGCAAAACAACTACAGGTAAAAATGTAACGCTGTATGTGCTCAAGATTCGTTCCTTTTCCTTGAGATAAGCATAAGCCATTGCTTCTTAAACGTTCAGTACTTGCGACCCAATTTTCAATCATAATTTTCATCACTCCCCCCGTACAATAACTACATACGTAGTTATTGTATGTGGTCTACGAATGTAGTAATAATGTTCTTTAACGCTAAATATACAATTCAACCGTAATTATATAAGCCGTATAAATTATCAAATTTTTATATACATGTTTCTTTTAAGTAATAGATATTTTAAATAAGTTACTTTTTAGTTATAGGATAAGTTTTATATGTTACTTTTTCAGTCTCCCTAACGTTTAAATTAGAATAAATTGCAAAATAATTTTAATTAAATTAAATATTTGTTTCCTCAATCATCCATTTCTATAAGTATAAATGCCAGTATAAAAATAGTCTCTATATATATAGTCTCTGTTGCTCTCTATCTTATACCCATCACAACTGACAATTTTGCAGATTTCTGTGCAATCGTCTTCCTTCGAAAACATTTTGCTCTACAAGACAAGCCCATGGGATTCACTAGTAATAATTAAAATTGCTGTATGTGATAATTAATTTATCAGTGCTAAATTAATTATCACATACATTGTAAAGTACTGATACATTTATAAATGTATGAATCGGATAAACGTGTATTTTATTTTTTACTATGTCAGAATATTTTTTTTCCAATAAATTAATACTTTTTTTTTAAATACTTTATTTTCAGTTTTCCAATATGATTCCCCCTATTTTTGTCTATCACGCCTCCTTAGCGGGGGGGGGGGGGAGCGTGTACCTCGCAGTTAGAGAAACACTGACATAAGCTATAAGATTAGGATATTTAAGACCTTATAATATTTATTAATAATTTCAACGCTAAGAATGATCTAGTGTAAAATAATAGTTAACTAAGTTCTGACATTAAGTATATATAAGTTATTATATAAGTAGTATTATTTAGTATAAGTTTTTCGGTTAATTTGATTCTTTGGTTTTAGTTTTTAGATTGTTACCACAAAAGAACATGATTTAAAAAATATACCTTGTGTGTTGTAATCATTTTCGCGCAGATTTTATCCCTTTTAATTCTTCAATACCATATACAATATCCAATTCATTTGTAGAAACAAAACAAATATGGTTTTGAACAGCTGATGAAATAGAAGGAATGAATAGAATACATATATCTATGCATTCATATTTATTCAATGTGAGTTGAATTTGTTTTTTTCCCAATATCCTCAATATTGAGATGGTGAAATATATGTGATATAAAAATTTATATCAATTATAACTTTCTAAAGTTTTTTCTTTCTGAAATATAATTTTCTTAAGACGGAAAGTGTAAAAAATTAATTTTATTTTGTAAGTAAAGAATATATTAAATTTAGTAATTTGAAATAAATATTATTAAATTAAGTGATTTAAAATAAATATGATCAAATTAAGTAATTTAAAATAAATATTACCAAATTAAGTAATTTAAAATAAATATTATCAAATTAAATAATTTAATATAAATATTATCAAATTAAGTAATTTGAAATAAATATTATCAAATTAAGTAATTTAAAATAAATATTATCAAATTAAGTAATTTAAAATAAATAATATTAAAGTAAGTAATTTAAAATAAATATTATTAAATTAAGTAATTTAAAACAAATATTATTAAAGTAAGATTTGAAATTGTATGCGTACTTTAACTGTACGATATGAATTTCTTGTTTTAAAAAGAATTTCTTATTGTTTAGGAATCTTTTAAAATAAACAATATTTTAGAGGCAAATATTTGAAAAAATTAAATTTAACTGATAAGAGTTCAGAACAAAAATATTTTTGGGAAGTAGTATTGAGAATTTCACAGAATTTAAATTTAATTCATCCACACGTTTCTTGCATTAAGCGAAAAAAGAATTAAATTTATCTATCTATTTGGATGTCATTCAGTTATTTATTGGGTTGAAAATATATTAAAATTGTCTAACCATTGCTTGACTTATTCAACAAAATTTAGAAACTCATTTCTGAAAAGCAAAATTTGGGCGATGGGAAACACAAAAATAGTAAAATATCGCTTTAGAAAGCATAATTATTAAAGAAAATTTTATGAAGAGAATAAAATTATACTAATACTTTTTAACATTTTTTGATAGATATTCTACAAACGCTCTATTAAAAAATGAACACAACATGAAGAAATAAGCTTTATTTCTACAGCAAAATGAACTCAACATTATTATAGCAACAGCAAAAAAGTCATTTACCCAATACAAATTTCCACTGTATGTAGAAGCACTTTGGTGGGAAGTTCTTCACATTTGCTCTGTTGGAAATTGTTGTGACGCTAAATAAAGATTAATGATGGCACAGCGTCAAAAAGGCAGCACATAAATTTATACTCGAATATTGATAACCAGTGCTGAAATGATCGGAACTGTGATGCAGACAGGAAAGAGGAGGGATCCTGATGAATGATTATATTACGATTAGAGTGTTCAATCGATGTCCAAAGAAGCCAATCATCGAGCTCACAGGAAATATCCCTTCCACAGTTACGAAAGCTCCCACTTCCGTTTCGCTAACTGCTTCCTCAACCGATTAACTGACTTTCCTGTAGGCCAATTCGTACAAATCATAATGATTCTTATTCGTTTCAGCTACGTGATTTGTGCTCCTGGCAGTCTCATACTTTGAGACGGTTTCTTCAGAGAATTATAAAATTAAATTCAACGGTTTCTTTTAATATTTATCGAATTTTCAGAAGAAATCTTCATAGTTTTTACAAAATATCCTCCTAAGAGTTATTAAAGTTACGAAGATGAGTTTCGTTAATTTAAATATGAGCCCTGAATGGTAAAAATGACTTAAACTTTAAAATACTTCAAAAAAAGAAATCCATTATCTTTTTCATTTTGACTTCATTCTGACTCTTTGGATCTAATTTATAATTTGACATACCGGTTGATTCATAATATGTGTGACCAATTTTAAAAGCATATAACTATTTATGGTGAATTTCTATCATTTTACTACTGTTTTATTTAAAAAATAATGCATTTAAATTACTAATCTAACCATTTTTATTAGTGGGAGTAAATTATAGAACATAAATTAGATCCTCAAACCCGGAACAAAATGTTAAGGCTTTTGAATGATAATTGTTCAAATTCTGTGATAAATATACCATTTTTCACAGAATTTGAAATATAACAAAGACATTTTTCTTAATGTATTCTATCTAAACTTCGAAAAAAAAATAAAATTTGGATCACAATCAAAAGCTCCAGAAAAACAATATGAACGAAGAGAATACCCTAATGAAAAAGAAAAAAAAATTGAAAAGAATTATCACGCTGTAGAAAATTCTCTTACCCTAAGAACTGTGAAAAAGAAGCTAAAGGATCGCAAACGACAATTTGTCATCAGATAAAGAAAATTGGCTATAAAAAGGTGAATAAACCAGTCAGTTATCAAATGTCTGCAAAGACCATAGAAAAACTAAGAAAATGTTCTTGGCCTCTCTATTTAATGTTATTTAAAGGTAGATACAAAACATGGATAACTTAGAATGAAAAGCCCTGATTCATCTATCATCTACAACAGTCAAACCGAAGATTCAACATATTTCACGTGAAAAACGTCGCTAAGAGACCACTGTTTTGGAAAAGGCAAGTTAGAAGTTAGGTTTTATGTATGGTATGAATGAGAATGTTCTCTCAAGTCTTAACGAAACCATTTTTTGTAGAAACAAAGGCTAAAATTGATGTTACTTAGTATCAGCAAAAAGTTTTGAAGCACATTATCAAAGACAGTAAACACCTTTACCTTCAAGGAAAGTTTTTTTCTCACCAAGATTTTGCACTATATCGTACAGCAAAATCATCTATAAAATGGCTGAAGCATAAAAAAAATTCTTCCTTATGAGAAATAGCTATTATTACCTCAACTGTGCTCTTTATGAATATTTTTTATGAGGATACATAAAAAAAACCAATTAAATAGATGTAAAGTAAGAACACTTCAAGGGCCTCAAAAAGCAACCAAAGAGGAAGATAGAATAATTCCCCCAAAAATGTTTGAGAAAATAATTCCCCAAAAACATTTACTTAAATTGTATTATGCTAAAGGAAACCACATTGAAAATTTCATATAAATACTGTTATTCAACAAACATTTATGATGCTTTGAAAATGGTCATATTATTTTTGAATCAACAGGTATATATTTCCCAATATATTTAAGAGAAGACCAAAATAAAAGCATTACAATGAATGGTGGGTAGTTGATTCTCTTATTCCCACACATATATACACAGTTAGTAAAAATAATAATAACTAAATAGGTATAATATAAGCAAAGCAAAAACAGAAGTATTACCAGATAGTACAGGCCAGAAATAAATTAGTCACAGTAGTACAATAGCAAACCCTTAGCCTTAAGAATTAAAACTCTAAGCCTTTCGCCCCACACACATTTGATTATTATCTCTCTGCAAATAAAATTTTTTGCTTTATCCTTCAGTTAAATTCTTCTTCCAAAAATTGGGAGAGCCTCGTTCCCAGAGGCCCCCTCGATCACAACCATCCCCGTGCAGTTAGTGTAGAAGCTTTATGGATGAGGACAGGACACGATTAGCTTTCATCAATGCCCTACCATCACCAGAGTGCCAGCTTTGCGGCTACGGTACTATGAACGCTGAGCACCTAAGGACTTGCTCTGCTCTAGACCATAGTAAAAACTATCAAAACAGCATTTTTAAGGAGGCTCATCTCTACTGGTCAGCGCGTCACCTAATGGCCCTACAGCCAAGGGTGGGCATTTGCTAAGAAGAAGAAGACATTCTTCTTCCACTCTAAATAAAAGATAAATTAAGTTTTTTCTCATTCTAAATACTTTTGATTCTTCAAAAAAATTAATACAATGTGAAAATCATAATTTTTTAAAATTTTTTAAATAGTTTATATATATATATATTACAAAGACTATATTTTCCTTAATTTACTTTATATTAGATTCCTAAATAATTAAAAAAATAAGTTGAGTAAATCCGAATAAGTAGTTCTCTCAAAAAATGACAGATTCAATTTAGTTTAAATTTTGATTTAATCTATAATTGTCGTTGCTAATACCATCTGGCTGACGGAGTTAATCTTACAATGAAATATAAAAAGAGAAAAGAAAAATCATATCATTAAGATATTGAAGTTAGAAATTTGGTAAATCAAATTATCCATCTCTTTAAAAAAAATATGTTGCAATTATTTTCAAAAAATGGAAATTTTACTGACCCTTATTGCTTTTCGTGCTTTGTAAACGGTAAAAGAAAGACGTGAATATTATCAAAACATTAGATCCATGAGTATTGTATGTGTAATAAATATTTTCAAAAGAATAAAATATATTTTATATTTCCATACGTGTAATTGTATAAAACTGCAGAATTTACAGGACTGTAAAGGCTATGGATATAGAAATTTTATTAATGACCATCATCAACATGTAAAATTACAAGAGATCTCAATATTATTATAGATAATAATTTAAAACATATGAGTAAGTGTACATATATAGAGGTTATAAATACTTATAATAACTAGTAAAAATAAGGCTATTAAAAACCAATTAATAAAGATGTGGAACATTTCATTTCGAAGATAGCTATAAAATATTATAAACCTCTTGAGGTATTTAAATAATTCAGATATAATATCAATTAGCTAAGCAAACATAAAACTTTGTAACAGACAGTATCACATAAAGACATTAAATAAAGGGTCAAATAGTTGCAAAAGATTTTTAATTAGTTTATATCGATATAAGCTTTTATGTAATTTTTATTATAGCTTACTGCTTAAAAATAATGCATTTTTTATTAAATCCGTAGTCAGTGATAAAGAAATTAATAACTACATTTCTGGATTTTGTAGAAAAAATTTAAGAACACAGATTATAATAAATTTAAATATCTAAACATATTCTTAACTCCTAATATTTACAAGAGCCCTATTAAATTTATGGCAGTTATGGATGTATAAGCTCTTATATACATTAACAAATCTGAAAAAAATATTTCAAGTACTCATACAAGCTACATAAATTTTTTTTAGTTACAATGTTATAATTAAAAATAGTAAGGGAATTATAAATAGTAAAAGGTAAAACAATTTATTCAATCTATTATTTGTAAATATTTTCAATTTTATTGGTTAAGATAAATTAATTAAAATATTTTTACAAATTTATGGAAATAATATACTTAAAAATGTTATTAATTATGGTATTTTTAATTCTTTCATCGTGGACAAGAATTGGACATTTTACAAGAGAATTTTTTATATGTGTATACTATAGCATATGTTAATATAAGTGGATTAAACAACAATCAGCCACTATTATAAAATTAATAATTTTTTTATCCATCAATTTACTGTCAAGAAATGTCACAAACCAAGGCAATAGTCAACTAAATCGCTATTTCTAATTTCTAAACTTATCTTGCTGACGATCGGAAGTAACAGCACTAGTCAGGCTTGGCCGGTGTTACTTGAGGAATCGGTTAAAATATTCCCATCACTCACTCCAAGGACTTAATATATTAACGAGAATAATCTAACTTCAATTGCAGCCTAACGACTAACTCATGCATTCACTTAGTTATAATTTAAATAACACTCAAAATAACATAAATCTAGGTTTCCCAATGGGAAGCTTTTTTTACATACAACAGTAAAGAAATATTTTTCCCTAGAGAATTAGTCACAGGCATGGGTAGGACTCGTCACAAGTGGACCACATAGTAATTGTTTTACTAACTTATACCTCCAGTTTTTTAAAAATAATTACATGCATAATGTTTGAATTTTAAATATATTGATGATATTATCATTTTTTGGGACATTAATTACTTTATACTACATATAATTTATTGTGTAGACTTACTTAATTTGATTCAGACAAACAATATCACTGGTCAAGGTAACTTCCCAGACATTTAAATACAATTATTTAAAAGATAATTTAATATCGTTGTATGTTTATGACGAGAAACGATTTAAACTCCATTATTATTAGGTACCACATTGGGATACTAATATACAGTTATTAATTTTCAGAAACGTTATTTTAAACTACATTCAATGTATTAGGTTCCGAAATTCACATAAATCACATAAAATAACAAGTTATTATACTCTTATTAATTAATGCTTAGAACAAAATAACATAATTAATTGTATATATATATATATATATACTGGTATCCAAAAGTTAAGCATAATTGATAATTACGTGAATAAAGATGGAACTGTAAATAAGAATGGCGGGAAACGTGATATGCGAGTGTAAATTAGTTATAAAATAAGGAAGCAAATCAAAAGAATGATAATAATTAATTTTACTATCCAAAGTAACAATTTGAAAGAAAACTGAGCATAGCAAGGATTCACACTTTAAAGAAAAAATGAAAGAAAACATTAAATAAAATACTGATGCTGTAGTTTAATAAGGCGTGTGGTCACCTCTGACAGCCAGGCACGCTGCCCAGCGATTTACCATACTTGCTATGAGATGATGAATGAGTTGTGGGCTCTAACGGTTCCAAGCGTCTTGGAGAGCTCTCTTCAGTTCTGTAACGGAGCTTGGTGGGTGCGAAAGGGCTACAATTTTCTCCCGAGCATATACTATACATACTCGATAGGATTTAAATCAGGGAAGTTCGCAGGCCACGACATGCGCTGGATGTTTTCCGTTTCAAGGAAGACATCAATCACAACGGCTCGGTGGCATGGCGCATTATCAACCATGAATATGAAGTCAGGACCAACAGCACCTCGAAATAAGTGAACATAAGGCTCAAGAACTTCGTCTCTATATCTTTCAGCAGTCACAGACCCCGTGTCAAAGAAATGGAGGTCTGTGCGGCGGTCCATCATGATGCCTGCCCATACCATTACTCCCCTTGATGGAAAATGATGTCTTTCCGTTATGTTTCTTGGTTCAAAACGTGTTCCACGTTATCTCCATATCGTTCCCCGCCGAGAATCACTACTCAGACTAAACCGGGGCTCGTCACTGAACATCACATTGGCCCACTCTCCCACACTCCAATGTTGATATTTCAAACTCCAGTTCAAACGAGCGCGTTTATGCGCAGACGTGAGGGGAATATAAACTACTGGTTTTCTGGCGTACAGGCCAGCATGATTGAGTCTCCTATAAACAGTTTGTCTCGAAATTCGTATTCCTGTGGCGACTGTGAGTGCCGAACCCAGTGCTCTGGCAGTACTGCCCCTCTAACGTCGCGTACTTTTTACCAGATATCGGTCTTGGCGAGAGGTTGTGACTCTTTGTAGACTTGATACTGGTTGTCGGGTAGCATCTCCCGTGATTTGAAACCTCTGCCACAGTCTTGAGATCACAGACTGGTCCACATTTAGAATTCGAGATACTCTGGTTTGTGATCGTGAGGATTCCAGCATTCTAACGATTCTTCCTTTCGTAAACATGTCCAATTGGCGTCTTTGTGCCATCATTCACCTTGTTTGATGGCGAACAACGTTCCTTCGCACAACAGTTGCATGAAACTTGTCTGAACTGCCTATGCTGCTTGAATCGGTTTCTCCGCGTTCCGACATGCGCCGGTGTTTCGCGCAGGACGTAATCGACTGAAAAGTTTTGCATAAACCCAATGTTTCTTCTTCACCCAATTAATATCCGCAAGAAATTTGGAATAATTTTACGAATATTTGCTCCATGTTTTTCACATTTTACGATTTATGCTTATCTTTTGGACACCAGTGTATATATATATATATATAATCTTGGTAAATAATTTCTAAATTGTATGCATTAAATTATTCTTCTGGTTAAATAGAATGCTTTTATTAATAAATAATGTACAAATTTCTATAAATTTTCTCTACATTTAAAAACCTTGCTTATAAAATCATAGATAATGATACTAAAGCTGTTAAAAATATTACGTACAAAATATTATTACTTATAATTTAGGCTAATTATTATAAGGCTGATTACTTTGTTTTTAAATATTAGTTAGATAGTAAAGAAATGCAACTTTTATATCAATTTTATTCAAACTAGTTTTCACATTTCAATTTCTAGGTACTTTTTTCATAAATCCTGCCGTGCAAATTTTCTGAATTATTTTTTTCTTGACGCAAACCAAGATCAAGTTTCTGAAGAAGCTGTGGGACTTGTCCTTATCCCACTCTGATGAGAAATGCGGTAAAAGCATCACTTGCACTCTTCCACAGGGAGCATGCAATAAAGAAAAATAAAGAAAAAATACAATAATAAAAAGAAAAGAACCGAAAATCCTTGTACGGTTTTGAGCTGAGAAATTGAAGTAAAAACCTTAAAGGGCCCCATTTAAAGTTTTGTAACATGGTGCCTATCAGTTGAATTGTTCTTTTCACTGTTTCGCTGGTTTCACTGTTTCACTTTAGTTTTATTTTTCATGAAAGGACTTCAGATTGGGGATTAGTGAATCACAATAAAAATGACTAGAATCTGCTTGAAATCTCACTTTGGTATTTTAACACGCAACTTATGTGTTGAGATTAAGCCTTGTGATTAATGGAAGTTTAAAGTTTCTATTAGTTTTCTTTTCTAAAAAAATATTATGAGCTGATAAAAAAAAAACAGAAACTTATTAAATTCTAAAAACTTAAGAAATGGCGGAATATTTAAGGAAGACTATATTAGCTTCAGTGAAAACTGAATCTTATATTATATGATATTGAGTAAAAAATCCTGAAAATTGTCACAATATAACTCAATATTATACCGATTCAATGGTTTATTGTTTTTTGACTACAAAACCTGCACTTTTTTTTTTTGAAAATTAATAACAATACTAAAATTGGAAATATTTTCTCAGTTATTTCTAAATATTCATAATTGAACGAAATTTTGCATAAAAATTATTATAGAAAATATTTGCTTTATTAATTAATGATAAACCATTTTAGAAATCTTTTAAAATAGTTCTTTCATTTTAAAATTCCACAAGTTAAAACAATATGTTGATAAACATATTAAAACTATAGTAATTTGTATGTGCTTCAATAGATATATAACTAATCAAAGACAAAATTTTAAGTATTACTCAAATAAATACTAGCTCCTCTGGAAATTCTGACGTAAGTGAATTTGGAATATTACTTTTTTATTTTTTTGAAAATAAGTAAAGGAACAACTGTGATAAAATTCTTATTCGATTAAATGATATTTCAATCAAGTTAAAAAGAAAATAGAGTTTTTCATGCAACAAAAAATTTCTTCAAACTATCCCGATTGAGTCTTTTTAATAAAAGTTCTTTATTCAAACTTCGATTTAGAAAACATTCAACATTTCTTAAAATGAATATCTTCACATTCGTAATAAAGAACTGAGAAGGAGCAATACAGCTGGAAGGGGAAAAAAGATTCAGAAACTCTTAAATTAGATTTCTCAATTTCATCTTTCTTTCCATACTCAGATCATCTTGTCTTTGTCTCTGTTTCCAGTAAATGAATCTCTTATAAATTCTGCGATAAGGGAAATTGAACAAGTTTTCAAATATGAAAACTTGCTTCGCTTAAAATATGTAATCGAAATATATATATATATATATATATATATATATTAGAAAACTTAAGAAAATGATATAAAGTATTCAGATTTATAAAGACATTTGCTGATTTTTTTTAATGTTTTTGTTGTAGAAAATCTAAACCACTAGTTTTTTAAAAACGATTTGAAGCTTTTTATAGTTTATTAAGAACTCATATGCTAAGATCACTCAATATAAATTTAAAACATTGTAAAAAATTATTTAATAGATAAAAATAAGACCTTAAACATCTCATCAGAGTTATACATTTTCTACAATGAACACATACTGAAGCATTTTAATGTAATCTTAATAGCTATTGTGACTACTGTAAATATATTTTGTAAATTATTTCAGAAAAGCTTTTATTTGTGTCGGGAACTTTGAAAATACACATTGACATGAAGAGCGGAGAAAGGCAGCCAGGTTCTTCTTCCAAATTAAACGGGCAGAGGAATAATGCTTTTTTTTAAATGTCAAAGGCATTATGAATGATGAGAAATTAATTACTTTAAGCAGAATAACAAAAAAAAGAAAAAGTTAACAAGCTTATTCATTTTTATTTAAAAATTTTACTTCTTATTTTACAAATCTATAAGCTCTTTCCTTTAAAAGACATATATAATTTATGTACCTATACAATTACTCTTTAGATTATGTATTTAATGTTTTAATAGCTATAGATACAAAGCGTATGCTTCCGAAGAGTTAAGCATCATAATACTGGTTTAATATTTTTTTAAAAGATATATAAAAGACTAGTCATTTAGGCAAGTATTCTAATAACAGTATCATGATTACTAAAAAACATTACTGAAGTAAAACAACTCCAAAATTGTTACATTGCCCAAAAAAATTTTGATAACTGTAATAATGGTAACAATGATAAATTAAAACTTTATTATATAAAATCTCTTCACTTTTTTTGTTCCGTTATATATAATACAGGTCATGAGTAGTATCCATCCACGCCACTTGGCGTAGCATCGACTCCTAACTGGAACCAGCTTCAGTGACTCTTGGCTGTGACTGTGATTTCGGCAGACATATTGGATGTAAAACAGAGCGCTAAACGATGTGATGACAGAATGGACGTGTTTCTCGGATAGTTTGCTAGCTGATGTTAAGGGCAGCCACCACCCTCCTTTTTATTATTTCTATTTTAATATCTGTCTTGTGTTATCATCTTTTAAACTAATTAAATGTGTTTCTATGTGAACCACGCTTTTTTATCTCCATCACAAACCCGAGGTGAGAGGTGTGAACCCTCACCTCACATACACACACATATATATAGTAGTTTCAACTGTATGAACATGGTTGTGTGTTGAAAGGTACTATTAGCAGTTGTTGCTGCAAGGAACTGAAGAACGGAATGAAGACTGTTGGACCAGAGTTTACGAATGTAAAGCTATATATTCATTCTGACGTTATTATCCAGTCTTTTATGTGCTACAGCCATTTCTTCACTACTTATCTGAAAACACATGGTTGTAGCAAAGCTACGCTCATAGCAATCTTTAAGGCATGTGTCTTTAACTCCATAACAAAATAACAACTGCATAATTGTCTGGAGTGATGTCGCAGCCAATTATCATTGCCACCAGCAGACTAGCATCTTATAATGCTCAGCGATGAATCCGTCTTAAGACTTGAAGTATGTACCAATCGGTTCAGTGTGTATACTGGTTGGAGCCAACAATCCTAATGAGTATCTATCTACTTTGCTTGATTTATTTAAAGAAAATGCACATAACAGGAAAAATCCTCTAGAAATATATTATACAACTATTTTATTAAATAGTTATAACATGGAGCAGGAAACTACTTTATAGGGAATACAACCATAATTTATTTTGTAGAGCGCTAATATTTTATGACAGCAGATCAATCTACGCACAACTTTTAACAGCTCAACGATGTGTTAATAATATCTTGTTGCCGGTAACGTTTCATTTCTTGACGTAGCATCTTAGAGCCATTTTTGATCAAGGTAATCGCATGCAACATAAGATTTGCATATTTGTTAACTCTCTTCAGCCGTGTTGTTAATACTCTTCCTTTACCAGAAAGGTCGGCAGACCTTCTACAAAAAACTCATATAAGACTAAGTCGCTCATTTACAAAAACAGTTGCTTGACCCTGGGTAGAGCTTATTGTAAGATCAGAAAAGGAATTTTCATCACTTCTTACGTCGATGGATACAAGCATGAATCTCTGGTTTATTACTGATTTTAACTTTATATATGTGTGCATGTATGTAAACATTTATTGTGAATAAATTAAATATAATTAAGTTAAGTTGTATTTTGTATTTTGTTATATAATCTAATAATGCTAAAATTAACGCAACTTGCATTTATAATATTACATGTAAACTGTACCTGATTTAAGTTTGCACAGCCATAAGAAAACTATTGTCCACACACAATTTAAATTTTATTTCGTTTAAATTTAAATCTTTAACTTTTTATTCCAATTTATCTTTATAAAAATTTCTAACTTACATTACTATTTACGAATATTCTCAGTACTCATACTTTTCATCATCCAATTTTCTTCATTTTACAATTAACTGGTTCCTACCCAATTTTATATTCTGTTTCAACTATCATTAAATGTAATTTCACTAAATAAATGCTAGTACTTCAATACTTTCCAGGAAGTATAAATTATGTCCGCAACAGCAATAATTGTTGTGGATGGTAATAAATATTTTTAAATTCTTCTAATATTTTAAAACCTCACCGATATATATCGATATTTTAATTTCAGTGCTGATATTCTTTTTTTATAAATAAACATGTCTTTAAGACCTGAAAAAATTACATGGATGTTGCATTTATCCTTGACATTAACTATACGTTAAAGAATTGAGACAGTTACAGTTATAATTTTATAGCTTTCGGACATTAACAATTTAACTTAACTTTTTTCAAAAATTAATGACTTCTATTTAGATGTTATATTTAGTAATACATATTTTATATAATTTCACCCTATAGAGATGTTAGTTTCCTCACAATACTATCTATCGTGGTTATAAAGGGATTCATCTATTTGTGTGAATAGAAGGTTAATACAATATTCATTAAGCAACTTAATATGTTGATAGCATTTGGCATCTTAAGATTACGTCATTAGTAAACACTGAAGGAGGATTTGCACGGAAGATCTCAAGCAGTATAATTCAGCACTTCAAGCCAATCAGAGTTGCAGAGTAGTATATAGAGGTGTTTCTCTGGGGTATTTAGATGTCACGTCCTGAGAATCTAGATTCACGTTTGTGTACATAAATATTCCAAATTCTATAGTAAATACTTAAAGGGAAGAAGGGAATATTTATAATTAAGGATTCAAAATCAAAATGTTTATAAAAGTTAGGAAAGTTAAGTTTTTTTGTTATGTAACAGTTATGTAAAAGTAGAAGGAGAGTTGATAGCAACAAAAGAATTTGATTCTTAGTTTCTTAAAATTCTGGCTCAAGAAAGAAAATTAAATAAATATTTTAATTTAATTAAATTCAAAAAATATATTTATTTTTTTTCAGTAATAATAATAACTGTTTAAAATTTTTAAAAAAATCATAACGTAGGTTTATTAATATTAATAATGAGTTCTTGTAAAATAGAAACATTTTACAGATAAATAAACAAAATTGTGATTTCAAAAAGCAATAAACAGTGTTTTACTAGAGCAAATACTTTGTAATCAATACAACAATGACTTTTACTAAGAGAAAATAATTGATATCACAAAGACTTTGATAGAAATAAATTATAATGCACAATGATATATTCTACATAGTACTCCTCAAACACAGATATACAGAGAGTAATTTGTTCTCTACCGTATGACATCTACTATTAACAGTTGGTCTTAACTTCATACAAGTATGAATTCTCTGATTATTGGTTAAATTATCGTAAAATCCGGTGTATAACGGGCATTTTTAACACAAAGAAAGATTGACATGTACGGGTGCATGTTATACGCCGGATATAAATATGGCAGCAATAAAAGTAAAGAAAAGAGATGAGCATAAAAAATAGGCTTCTAGATAGATCGGAATATTGTTTTTAACTAACCGTAATTCTTAAACCGTTAAAGAAAAATGAAAACAATTTGACATTAAAATTAGTTCGTAATTTTAAAAATTAACTGATGACAATGAATTAAAACCTCTCGAAAAATGCATTTAACGTTATGAATGAATCAACTGGTAAATAGATTATAAAATGTAATGCTTTTTTTTAAAAAAACATTAGGTAGCAATAACAAAAATTCTTCAAATATCGTTAAGTGAGTGAGAGTTTTATTAACGTCAAACTATAAAACAACATGGTGGCTATTGGCGACGAACCGCGTGATTCTGAACTTCTGTCAAGTGACGAGGATGTCACATGAGCTGGAACCCCATCTCTGAAACTACCATACCACACACATCAAGGAAGGACACTAAGCCTCGACAGGTTTAATGTGCATCGGCCCCCTCTACACGATGGACTTCAGGGACCCCAGAACCCGACTTGCGACTCTCCAACTACTAGTTCGTCACGACAACCACCAGGCTGCCACAGCCAAATACATAGAGAAGAGAGTCTTATATATATATATATATATATATATATATATATATATATATAAATTTTGTAATTTATTATTTCTTAATTCATTAAGGCACTTTATCCCGCTGGCGAAAAGATTTAAAAAGTATTCCAAAAAATTTACTTACACGTAAAACAGGGCGTAAATGATTTAACGGTTATAATAATTATTATTCCATAAATAAGTAGTAAATCATAAAATCCAATAAATTTATATATTTTAGCTTTTTTTAACTCGGTCAGATACTTCATAAAATAATGAATTCAACTCTTTGACAACAATAATATGTGTACTAATGAAGAAATATGAAACTGTATTACAAGTATCTTTATTGTTCTGCTCCATTAGGTATTATTGTAGATGTAGAAAAGCAGTTAAATAAGCAAAAAGAAAAATATACTTGTTAGAAAATAAATTGGAAAAAATGGGTTTTTCTTATAAAAAAAAATTTAGAATTATGTACTTCAATATATACAACACAATAAATTGAAAATCTTTTAAAATCTGCTTGAAAATTGTGATATTATAAACGAATCTAATATAAATTTTCAGAGGAAAATACCAAGAATGAGATTACAATGTTCCAAAAGATAACGTTTGAATCAAGTATTTTTAATACATTTTTTCAAAGATTTTATTCATAAAAAGACAGAATTAAGAATCATCTAACCCCTCCAGAAGATAAAAGCAAGAACAGCAAAACAAAAAGAAGATGGAAATTTCAAAGCCATATTAAATTTCAAAGAAATTATGGCTATGTTTAAGCAATGAAAGATTCTTGCAATACAATGAGAGATTAAATTAAATTCAGTTCAACATAATTGATTAAATGAAAGTGAATTCAGAACGAAAGACATTTAATTACTTTGTCATAGGAGAAAACGGATCTTTCCTGACAAATTCTTTCTCTAATTACAGAGACTAGATATCTGATTAAAATAAGAACAAGGAATTTCTCTGGATTTTCTAAGAATTGATTCATTGGCCTTTAACATTGCGTTGTAAAAGAAATTAAATGGATATAATTAACAGTTAATTTTCTTTTAAAGAACGATCCTTAAATTTACACATCCCTCTGAGTTGTACAATCGATTTAAATTTTCCATTTGATTAAAATTGTCTAAAGAATGTTCTGAAAAGGTAATTTCTTCCATTTGTTCTACAATCGTAAACATTAAAACGATTTTAAAACCACACAAAAAACGAGGAAAACTTTAAATTAAATTGTATGGAATATTTATTGAAATGTGTTCAATATTTCTCTCGTTTCGTAAAATAAGTTTATTAAAGAACTGATAAGCCCATACATAGTTTTGAAAATTAATGTTTTCTTTCTTACTTTTCTTTAGTTATTTTTGAAACTTTTTTTTACCATCTGCAGTTGAATTACCATGACTTAAGCGAAACATAGTATTGTTAATTAAAAATCAACTCTTTTCATGATTTTAAACGAATGGAAACATTATGACTTACCTTGAATAAATACTTTTATTAAGTCATCTGACAAAATATTTAGTCGTTCTACTGGGAGACAGACGTAATTTACATTAGAAAGAAATTGAACTATTAAAAGGTTCTTCTCCATGCCTTTAATATACTTTGACTGGGTAAAAATAAACATATATTTAAAAAAAAAACGATTTTTCACTTACTTTTAACTAACAATACATTACTGAAAAAATTTCGACGTTAACCTTTCAAATCCCATTACCTGACTTTATCCTTGAAATATGGAAATTACTATGTATTTAATAAATAAAAGCATGTACATTACTTTGGACTGCATTACACAAAAGTACTTGGGGTTTTTTTCTTTCATTCTACATTACACACACACACACACTTTTAAAGTACCATTCACTAATATATTCATTTATTTTATAACATCTCATTAGTAATTACATTAGTATGTTTGTGCCGCAACATGGAAAAGGAACACAACATATTTTAAAATTCACTTACTTTGTGTGTTAATGTCGTTTTCAGCTTAATTTGTAAAATGATACTGCTTCTAAATTTCATCTAATTGCCTTTATGCAGTCATTCAGTTGTCCAACCAAGGCTCAGGTCATACATATATGCTAATGAATTAAAAATAGTTTATAGTAATAAATCCAACTATTATATTTATTTAATGAATTCATTGCAATTCTATCATTATGGAAATTCTTTGAAATATGTATTTAACCTTATTTGGCATTTAATTAGTTGAAAGTGAAATTAACTCATTTAGAATTCAAACTCTTAAAAAAGTTACTTTTAATTCTTATGCTTAAAAGTCAAAAAATACTATCATTATATTTCAGAAAATGTTTTATACAATTCAAATGTAATTTACTCTAAATATTTAGAGCAACAGTTATATAAGTGGTTCTGGTGATGATAATTGAAATCATTACCATATCTCAGTTATAGGTACTATTGGTTTAAACGTAAATCTCTTGTAACCAGCTCAGACGGTTCAATTTGTTGTTAAATCAACAGATAAGTTATGACATTCCTTAATTAAGCGTTTCTCAAACTTCGGGATGCATCCCCCTAACTCTTCGAGGGGGGTGAGAGCCTACTCCAAAGTCTAAAACAAAAGATTATTTAAAAAATATATTAATTTACTGAAAGTACAAAAAAATACACTTTGACATAATAAAAAATAAAATACACATTTACACTGATATAATACACTTATAAATGTATCAGTACTATACAACGTACTTATAATTAGTTTAACAATACTGAGTTAAGAACAAGTTCAATAATTACCAATAACCCCATGGGCTTGTCACACACACACACACATACACATACATACAATTATACACAAATATTAAAACTTATCTTGATCATTTGTACGGTTTACAATGAATAATTAATCCCTTAACCTAATTTATAATTAATCCTTTAACTGACAATTAAAAAGTTACACGATCCCCTCCCCAATGCCACCGTTTTCCAAGTAGGCACGCGTATGTGATGTATTGGGGAAGGGAAGAAAAGGAATACATAAGCAAATCCACTGAAATTCGTCAATCCATTTCAAACACTGTCAATGTCCCTTTATGGCATTTCAAAGCTTCGGAATAATTTTATGGATAGCAGTGCACAAAAAAGATCATAGTTCGGAAAAACGTAAATATACGTCCATGGAAATTAACGCTTTGGATGAGCGAGACGTTTATGTACACCAGTGGCACTTACGATGTTAAAGTCGTATTGTAGCTTCGCGTTAAAGTATAGTATTATTGCATTCAATACATTGTTATTGTATGGGGGCTGATGAAAATTATGATTGAATATTGGGTCGCAAATATTGAAAGTTTGAGAAACACTGCCTTAATTTTTACAGTTTAACTGTTAAGAGTTAGATAACACGTTACAAATAAGTACATTCACAATTGATAATTTTAATGGATACTATATGTTATAGAATGATAAGTTTAAGACATAAATCAAAAGTATGACTTAAAAATAATAATCTGAATCCTGAAAGCACTTATTTTATTTCAACCCTGAAATGCCGATGAAAAGTTACGAAATTCATCCCTAGTGCTCCAGTTTTTCCTACAGGCACGCATTGTTTCGCGGTTTATGGGAGAAAAAGAAGAAGCGTGTTTTTCAACCTAAAAATTGTTCACTTTCACTTTAAAAAATAAAAATAAATAAAATAATAAAAATAAAACACAAAATTTAATGTTTAAAATTATAATATAAAAAATTATTACTTATCTGTTGTGCGATATATCCTTGAACAAGATGAACCCAAAAACCAGCATCACATTCAGTTCATTGATAGTCTACAACGGTACCGAATTGTCAGACTCTTTCGTAAAAAAAAATTAAGAAGCTCATATTAACATAAGCGAAAATAAATGCAAATAAATTATAGAAAAGAGCACACTCAAACAATAAAACAAGAAAAAACTTATTAGCCATGAATTTCATCGTTCCTGGGATATGCCCCAATGGAATTTTCTCCCCATCTCTTCTCCGAAAAAATTAAATTCTTTAGAAGCAATGTCATTTTACTGTATTCCAAAGCCGTGGGATTAACAGACTAGCACAATGCAAGAGGCCTTCCTTTGGAAGGACGATTATACACGTCTGAACCACTAAAGGCACCGACTCAGCAGGACATGCATACATGCCCGTTTCACTTAAGGGGTTAAATATTCCTTACGACTTTAATGTATCGAAAAATAATGTATTAAGAAGAGAAGTGGAATAATGAATATTATTGAGAGATTAACGCTGCTCGAATTAAAATACATTATTTTGGTCAATCGGAGTAAAGTTTATAATTAATAGGGTTGAATTCCCTAAATGGAATGTTTTTAAGTACCTGCATTTATTTTATAGTACTGCTTCAGTGTAGAATGGAAACTAAATAAATACTTTAATGAATGTAAAAAATAGTAGGAATCACTAAATAAGTAAATCTTAGCTTCGAAAAGTATATAGAAAACAATTTTATTACACATTAATTTTAACGTAACACATGATCGAAGACGGCGTCATACTACACACATCATTAGTACTGAAATAAAGAATATTGAAAACGTTGAGAAATATATTTTATGAATTAAAAGGCGTAGAAAAAACAACAAACTAGTTCTGCTCCAGCTTCTTAGGTAAAATATGAATATGCAAAATTGCATCAAATATTTCAACAGAAAAAAAAATTATTACTGCTGTAAATAAAAGACATAAATATCAAAAATACAGGCAACCACTTGGAGAGATAAAACTTTTTTAATACTTTTTTAATCAAACAAATTTCCAATGTCTGTTGGTAAATTAACAAAACATAATGAAGGGGAGTTAACTTTATCTAGAGGGCTGAAAATATAAACAATATTCAAATTCATATAACAGTTAGAAATTGACATTAAATCATTCGAATCTTTCTCAAATTATTTATAAAGAATGGCGCTTCAGAATAGTGTAAAATGTTTGAAATATAATCATAATTTTAAAAATTATAAGCATATGAAAATAAGAGGTATTTCTATGAGATATATTAATTAAGTTTTACTTTGCGCATGCTATTTTCAAAAGTAGTAGCTTTAATCACAAGCAATAAGTTGATTTATAAAGTTGAATGAACCCTTATGATACCCTAGTAATTTAAATAAATAGAATAATAAATTAGTTTTTTTTTATAAATAAAAAAAATATATTTTCAATTTTTTAAAAAAAAATATCAATATTTTTTTAAAAAAAATATCAATATTTTTTTTAAATATTTTGAAATACAAAATATAAATTATTCTTAAATTACTAGGGTTTAAAAAGTATGATACGTTTTAGAATTCTATAAAATTTTATACACCAAAGGCTACTATTTTAGAAAATAGCATGCGCGATGCAAGAATTACTTAATACTTATTACAAATTTATTTCCTATTTGCATATGCTTATAATTTTTAAAACCATGATTATATTTCGAAAATTTTGTACTTTTTTGAAACCATAATATTTTGTAAATAACGTGTAAAAGATTCGAATTATTTAATTTAAATTCAAACGAAGTATACCTGTTTGAAATTGTGTATATTTTCACCCCTTAAGACAAAATTAACACCCCTGAGACCTCTTAAAATAGTTATATAGCAACTAAAACACACATAAAGTAAATATGAGTAATGTTATCTGGGTTTTATGAAAAGTTGGGATTAATTTATAGCAACGGAAATGACTTTTTCATTGATATCGTATTTACCAACCTAAATAAAAATGCAATAATCCCATGCTATTTTAAAGACGTCGCAAAACTTTTAACACGCTTTTATAAGCTTCACTCGTATGTAACGGAATCTTTGAACTCGATTTTTACCCACTTTAAAATGTCAGATTAATTCGAAATCTTACACATACAATAATTTCATAATTCATCAGGAAAAACAATTTCGAGATTTGGCGACTAATTCCAACTATCATTTCCAGATTTGGTGACTAATTTCATTTAATATTTACTGATTGTTGACTAAAAGATTGTTACAACCCTAAAAGCGTTCTTTATGTGAAAAAAGGGAAAGTGCGTCAGTAATTTCTTATCATAATATAATCTAGTATTTTCTGAAAATGGAAATAAAAAAAAGACTCGTGCATGTATACAAATAATTTATATTTTAACTGCTAACTCAGAAATAGTCTGTTTTTTTTAAATTCTCTTGTCGGATCTGTGGAATGAAACATCATTCAATTGCTTCATTTTACCAAAACTGCTGATAATTGATTCAGAGGTCTCTCTCTCAATGGATTAAATAATTTCTCACAAACCCTTCGATTCAAAATGGATACTTTAATGTCTAATGCTGATGCAAGTTTTAGAGAGGATATTGAACTCTTTTTTTAGTGAAAAATATAATTGACTTTACACCTTCTTTCGCTTGAAATATTTCAGAAGCTTAGCTCTTCCAGATTTACTTCAGTTGACTTATCCTGCCTTTTGCAAACCAGACAGTATTGACGCAGTGATAAGATGCCAGTGGGTACTATAGATTCTAAAAAATGATACATTTAAGATTAATTCGTCAAAGAATAAATGAACGTTTGAAAAACTAAAAAAATATCCTTTTATATTACATCGAACTAAAGAATGAAAAATAAATTATAGTTTAAAAAAGGTAAAAAAAAATAATAATTCTTAATAAAAGAATAAAATGATAAACGGGAAAATTAATGTCATTGTGGTGAGAGCGTGGGGTACTCGATATCAATTGTAATAATTTCTTGCTAGTTCTATTTCAAAATGCTGAGTTAGTATAAAAATGCAGTATAAAGCAACCACGTTTTTACCATACTTTTGTGGTGACCTGTAGCCACCCCTTACATTAAAACCTTCCTGTCTATCTGAAAACCCGACTAGATGTGCAAGAGGAATTAAATGATACAAAGACATTATTCCAATTCAAACTGATTTATTGATTCTTATCAGTTATTACGAACAGAAACAACACAATTCTAATTAAGGTATATAAAATGTGGTAGAGTGCAGAGGTGATATATATACAAGAGGGGATAATATTACAGAACCTCAACTGAATATAAGACAGCTTAAACGCGCACATTTACAACTACGCCCCACACTAATAATCAGATTTTACTTAATCAAATTTACGGTACCTTGCTTCTTAATGCTGCAGATCCTTCACGGCGAATTTCAGGCACGCTATTTAGCTGGATGAATTGACGAAGACTTCACGCTCCGTAATACATAATTTCAATGTTTTTCAATCTTCAATATCCCCTTCTCTTTGCTCACATCAAACGTATCAACCTCGCTTAACTTGTCAACAACTACGTGTCGATCTCTCCCTCTCTTCACTTTACTTTACTTAACTTGACTTCTCACTTCGCTTTTTTCAACTCGCGGAAACCGAATTTATATAATATTCCTTATTTACATAAATCACGTTTGGTTTCTCTATGAAGGTTGCTTGAAATAAATATTTTGATTGAAAGGGAAAAAGAAGACATTAGTATAAACGCATATAGATCCGTCACACATTGACATTAATTTTCTCGTTTATCATTTTATTCTTATATTTTGAATTATTATTTTTTTTCCTTTTTAGTTCGATTAACCATGAAAGCGCATTTTTTTAGTTTTTTTAAAAGTATAATTTTTTAATCTAAATAATTCAATATATCACAACGCTAGATAGAAATTTTAAAGACAGAAATCTAATTATCCGGAAAAATGAATGAGTGGTCCTATAAATTCAGCGAATTAGTCTCCAAAAAAATTATTATCAAGAAGTATCCTAAGTTTGGCATCTATTGATTCTTCTTCTATTAAATAAAGTCCAGAAAATAAATGTAATAAAAGAAGGATTAAGTTTCTTCAAACGGGGCAAAGTTTAGATCTTATGTTCGATTATCTTCGAACAGGTTGATTGATTACGGATATCTCAAGGGTTAACATTTTGAAAGTTTTATAAAAAAAAATAATGTTCTGCGGGGAGGGGAGGGATGGGGGGGGGGTCAGAAATATCAACAATACATTTTTTCTAATTCTTTAGAGTATTTTAGACAATTTATGTCTTATTTTTTGATGAAATGTTTTGAGTTAAGTGAAAAATAATACGATTTTCAGACTGTTTCAAAATATTTCAGGAATTACATTGTATGATTTCCTTTTTTTTATGTAGCATCTTTGTAAAATCTTATTTTGTATAAAGCATTCAGTAACACAGTTTTTCCATTACACAGTGGAATCAGCCGATGTAAGACTAAATAAAGTTTAGTTTAAAATCTTTTCCCGCTATATTCTGAAGTCTTCTGTATTACTACGTTCTTCTTGATCGTAAAATTTATTAAACAACGTATTTTTATTTCGTTTTGAGAAAAGAAAATTAGCAATACTTCAAGTAAGAATTAAGCACACACACACACACACACACATATATATATATATATAGTTTGATTTCAAGAAAATATTATTTAACTTCCATTTAAAAAGTTAGTATCGAAATGCGTATCCAATTATGTTTTAGTTTCAACGTAATAAAGCTCAAATTATATTTTCATTAATTTTAAGATGTATTTTAATACAATTACAAGAGAATTATAAAGTCTTAATGTATAGTCTTAAGATCTTTCTTATACTATGTATAAATAACACAAGAATATTTAAAGAAAGTTTACTTTTTATTACTCATTTTGCATTTAATAAGTATTCCTATTTGTGTTATACTTTATTAATTAATATTTAAAAAGGGAAACAAACTTGATTACAGTATTATGTTTACAGGAAAGATATAACTAGATTCACAATATATTGCTTCTTCTGCATGTTAATTTCTTAAATGGGGGGAAAAAGTGTAAAACCTCTTTTATAAATGTTATGTATAATTACACTAGAAGGCATTTTAGAGCATTTTCATAATAAACATATATTTTTAAGTCAAATTAAAACTCAAATCACATTTTTTGTAATATTAGATCTATTTCATGTAATGATGAAAGATTTAACTGATGACGACTAATTAGGTCTATCATCATTAATTAATAAAATTAATGATGAAATTATTCATTTTTTTAAATAAAAATTTCATCATTAATTTCATTTATGAAATTAATGATGAATTGAAGAAAACATTTTAATCTTGTTTCCATCATATAAAATTAATAATTAAATGAAAGTATGCAAGTTAATTTGAGTTTTTCAGAATTACATAAATTCACTGGAATATGTATGCAGGGTGTCAGAGGATCATTGGGACAAACTTTAAGATGAGGTAGGAGACATCAAAAGGATTCAGATTTGCATAGCAACCTATGGTCGAAAACGTCTTCGTTTGGTGGTAGTTAGCGTTGTTTACTAGAGCATATGAGGAAACAGAGAAACATTACCAGAGTCATTTAAGTTGCCATCACCTCAGAAGAGTGTGGAACGTTTTACAAATACCGAGCTGGCAGATATGCAACTGATTTATGGATTGGCGGAAGGAAATGTACGAGTAGCAGAAAGATTGTATCGTGAAAGGTACCCACAAAGAGCAGCATCGGACCTACAGATGTTTGCCAGTTTGCATCACAATTTGTGTGAATGTGCGTCACTACGTGGTAATAGGCATGGTGAGGGTGGGCCACGAGTATAACTCCAACTCCAACTTGGTGCTTGGATTCCTTCGAATGATATCCGACCCATTTTGTTGCATGCATAAACAAAATGAGTTGGAAAACAGGGCCCCTCACTATGCTTATTACCACGTAATGACCCACATTTACACAAATTGGGATGCAAATTAGCAAATATTCGTCGGTCTAGAGCATCTCTCTGTGAATACATTTTGCAATACAATCTTTCCACTGCTCTTGCATTTCCTTCTGCCAATTCGTAAATCAAGTGCATATCTGCCAGCTCGGTGATTGTAACGTTCCATACTCCTCTGCGAGCGATGACTACTGAAATGACTGTGGTAATGCATGCCTATTTCCTCACATGCTCTTGTGAACAACGCCACCTATCACTGAACCAAGACATTTTAGACAATGGATTTCTATGCAAATCTGAATCCTTTCTATGCCCTTTACCTTCCCTTACAGTTTGTCCCAATAATCCGGAAACACCTTGTACAATAGTTCTTTTTCCATTATTTAACATATAATTAGATTCAGGAAAACTGAAATAAATACTTTTAAAAATATGAACTTCAAGAAAAGCTATTTCACCGTCATTGGACTTGTTCATAACTACTATGAATGCAAGTCTATCATAATTGCTAAAACGGCACCATTTATCTCCTAAGCAATTATAAAAACATTTTTAAATTTGAAGTTTTGTAAGTATAGAACAAAAGTGCAAATATTTTATTTATCCTTCATACTTCGTTGTATTATGGCATGGAGTAAATGAAGATCACTTTTCAGGTGCTTATGTTATAGATGTTTTATTTTGTTATAGATCTAAAATGCTTGATTCTGAGAAAATTACCGTAGTTTTCGAACCTTAAAGCACTACATAAATTTATGGAACGACATTCAGAAAATAACATTTTATTAAGTTTAGTAAATTATCTTTGGTGCATAAAACGTACTCCAAATTGAAATAAATTTTGCTAAGTAAAAAAATTTATATGGTGTAAAAAATATGATAAGTGAAAGGATTAGCTAAAACTTTATTAAAAGTTAACAAATATTGAAATATCTATACCACATATTTTATTTTGTAAATATAATGTATAATTTTAATATAAGCTTATATTATATACACACACACACATGTAAATGATGCTTGATTAAGTAATTTTATATTTTATAATATTGCTCGGCAACTTTTCATTTTTTAAACTAAACGCATCTCTTTGCTCGCCAATAAATTTTTTCCCCATAAATTTTAGTTTTAACAAATATTTAAAAAATTTGTTTTAATTTATTTTTTTATAATCTCATTAAAAAAGAATTTTTATAATTTAAAACATAGAGAGTATTAGTATGATTTTTACTATAGCTAATTATTTTAATAGTTTCGATTTATAAGTTAAAACATTTTCTTTCACTATATTTACTAATTCACATTTGTTTTATAAATAAGACATCTATATATAGTGAAAAAAAAAGAAAACAATTCTTACCAATACAGTTTTTCAGGATATTTTAATGAATTCCATTCTTAATGTTCAAAGTATTTATTATTTGACATATTACGTTTTTATAGAAAAAATATAATTTTATTACTAGAAAAAAAATGGTGCTTTAAATTTTTAAGCGGTTGTATGATTTTAGTTATAATGTAGTCTAAATGAATATCTAAATAAAAACTCATGTTGAATCCTGTTAGTTCGAGTTCAAACTGTTGTACTACGTATATTGAAACATATTTTTTGGTGTCAAAAATGGATTATATATTACTTAGGGTAGATATATGTGTACTATATATCTGAGTTAAATCGGATGGAACAAAGTTCAAAAAACTAAAAAGGAAATTACTGTACGAAAATTAAATACTTTTTTACTCAGGAAAACCTTCAAAACTTACAATTCCCCCCCCCTATAAGCAGGAATACACCCTTTGAATTAACCATTTTCATTTTAAATACAGTCTTTTTAATAAACTTACAACCTTTAAAACTATATTAAAAATCTTTAAAAATATAAACATTCTTAATATATTTTAGTATAGGAGCTAATACACAAGTTCTTTTCTTTTTTTCTCTAATAAAGTAAATGAATAGTTGATTTAAATCTTAATTGTGGATCAAATATCTGAAAAATGTGTGTGTGTATCTGAGTTTTAATTACATTTACAATTAGAAAGTTTAATTAATTTTGGTGCATCATTTCTCTTCTTTTGAAACTATAAAAAAGATGCAGAAATTTTAATTAAAACTAATGCCAGCATTAGGCACTGAAAGTTTATTTTAAAAGTACTTGACGAACCTTTTTTTCCCTAAAAAATAAATGGGAAACTTGAAAGAAATAATTATGAGTTAAATTAAAAAAAGGGTTAATCCACAATTACCTTCCTAAGAAATTAAGGTGCAAGTTCAAATTATTCATTTATTTTTTACCAGGAAAGTTTGTTAAATAAGCGTGGTGGAAAGGTAAGCAAATATTTCAGCATTTTATTAAACATTTATTATTTTCAAAATGCAACTTTAATGTTATAAATAGTAATATGGTAATCTAATAGAAATATAATAGCAACATAGAAATTTCATTGAAGCGTATATAATAGAATTCAGGAAGCCTGATATGTATTGTAGAATAATGCCTTAAACATAGTATACGAAAATAAAGTATATGGCTCTTTTTATCCTTAAGTAATTGTACTGATATAATTTTAATCATAAAAGTAGGAGTTTAGTTAGTTTAGATGCAATCTAATTGCTGCTTTAAAGTGGGAATGATTTTATGGACACATTACCAAGGAATTCTTCAGATTCTGAGATTTATAGTGTTAAAAGGTGGAATCATCCCCAAAATACGAGGGTTTCTGCTGTAGAAATATATTTATGACAAACAGCCATTCATCAGTACAGAAAAGAGTTTGATAAAATACGATTCCTTGAATCTAAATGTACCACAAATACAAAAATCAATTGCTATGCAATTCAAAATACCACCAAGTGTATTCAACATGATGAAAAAATTAAATATGGGGCTCTTAATTTCTCTGGTGGGAGCCTACTTCGCAAATATAATCCAAAAGTAGTGCACATATTTTTATAAGTATGTGTTTGGGATCTAGGAAACAACTAACAGTTTTGCCTGTAGGTGAAAATTAGAGGTGTGGTGCACAGATTTTTCATATTTTTATTAGTATACTAATAAAATCATAACAGTAATTATACAATAACGGTCCGTAAAACCGTTGGAAATGGCTTTGATAACAATAACAACGAAGGGTTTATATTTGTACTCCTTGCAATAAATATGAAATAAAAAAGAAAATAATAAATAAAATCAGGAGCAAAACCTTATTACAATTATTTTTTTCGTTGTGCATGTGGCTTAATATGCCCTATACCATCTCATTTCCCAAACCGCATTTAATGCAGATTCAACAGCACATCACGGTTTGCTTCTTTTAAGATGTTGAACACCTTTTAAAATTATATCTGTGAAATCAGCTAAATTCACAACATTACTTTGATAAACAAAGCTCTTTGAAAGGCATTACGTCTAAAAGTCATAGATGTTTCCATAGGAAGAACAGGTCAGTCAAGATGATGTCTGAAATTGACTATTAATCCGCATATCAACCAAAACACATTGTCATAGTAAGTTTTTTTACAAATAAAGAGAGAGTAAAAGGTGTTCCAATTTCAATAAAAGGTGTGTTTTATAACGAAGTAATGGAATCACAAAATTCCGGAAGAATGCTAGCATTGAACTGTACAAGGAAATTTGATGGTCAATGTAGGAATTTGTTTCGAAACCAAATTCTACAATTGTATGTGTATTTTAATAACATTTAAAATAAAATTGAACTTCAACATTTCACATAGTTTACAAAACATCATCCAGCCTGATGTGAACAATGAACACAAGCAAAATATTTGCACAGCCTCATCAGTACGAAGCAATTTGTGAATGTTTAACTCTTATGTAGGCAAAATTTCACCTTATCCGTAAAGATCCCAGTATTGTCGGAAATGACATATTCAAATCCCGTGGTATGGTACGTGCACTTCTCTATCTATATAAATTTATTGTTTGTTTTCATTACTAGAGTAGCAGTTTCTTCTATTTTTTGCTTTCCAGTTTGTTTGCTTTAATCGTCCAGGTTAGATGGAAAGTTCTCCCATTTATTCGAAACGCAAGATCATTCGTCACAAATATATTATGGATGCAAGACCACCGCGCATATTTTTTATCTGAAAGAATGCCTTTATGAGTCCATAAGCATTGCTTAGCTGGAAAAAAAGGTATCACTAGTAAACGTAATCAGGTACAGTAAGTTTTACTGTTGTTTTGGAGAATCGTCAATGCAAAACACCTACTATCCTAACTCTTCATACAGACAGAATGTCTGCACTCTGAGCAAACTCTATGTGCTTCAGTTTTTTTTTATCCAAAATGAAAAGGTGTGATTCTTTTTCTTATGGAGTTCAAACCGCAAATTTAGGAAAATATGTGTACTTAATCTGATTGGTGGCGAGTTAGTTTTAAGAAGACTAAATACTTTTTGCTTTATATCGATATTCTTGTATTTTTCTATTACTTATTGATATACTCTGAATTTTTAGACAGAAAAATAATCAAATAACGTTATGATTCAATATTTACAAGTGCAATTTATAAACTTATTTACTGTATGAACTTACGTACAACACTTTATGCGGCAACAGGATAGCATGTCCCTCAATAAGTAGTATCCAGCATTATCCAGTTTTTGTTTGAATAAGAATTTGTGGGTCTTTCTTTTTCACTTTAGCCGGTAATATGCATATTAAGCTAGGTAATGTTCCCATTACCCAATTTCCATGCTTTAACGGTAAATGCTTGTGAATTAAGTAAAACAAAAATTATGTATCATAGTTGAAGGCGTTAATTAATAAATATCAATAGCAACTGACTTCATTTACTGTAATAGACTAAAGGATATTAATGCCCATGTGATATCGTACAGAAACTTATTTTAAAATGCAAGTTATATCGTCATTCTTCGTTTTACTTCACAAATTTCTTAAAATTTTATAGATAATTGTATGTAAGGAATCAAAAATTTTATTGACACCCATAGCAAAATTAAACTGTTTTTTTTTCTTTTAAATGCAATTTTCTATTCAGATAGACTACAGAATTTTTCTTTAT